>PVLA01013985.1:0-33336 GCA_004027455.1 Hydrochoerus hydrochaeris
AAAAGGGCGCCTCAGGTATGGTGTAAGAGCAAAAAGTGTTGTGAGTTTAATCAAAAACAAAAATGCAATTTGTCACACTGCAGCTTTAATGGTCCTTTCATCGGGAGCAGCAGAGTTTGGGTGCCTTGTTGGAAACACGTTTTTAACCTAGTATAATTTGAGAGTGATTTTGTGAAGATACCTCAAGGTAGCTGGAATTTTTATGAATACATCATGTGTCCTTTTACAGCACCGACGCCGACATGTAGAAAGAATGTAAGGCTATGTCTGCATCCAGAGAAGGCTGCCCTCATTTTGTGTCCTGCCTTGTCAATAACCCGGTTTATGATTAAACAAACTATCTTTTCCCTTGGGCGTCAGTATTTTCTTCTGTAAAATAAGGAAGAAGTAATTGAATGGGGCTCCTTTTGAGCCAGCACCCCTTATAAGTGTGAAAACCGAGGTAGCTTTGCTAAACTTCAGTTTATTAGTCTGAAAGATATTGGTAAACAGTGCTTAAAAGTCTTCTAATAATTAATAAGTATATTCACTGTGCTCTGTTGTTATTTTTTGCAGTGTGCTGATTTCATTAGGCTAGCATAGAAAATAAAAATGCTGTAATTTTCAGGTATTAAGGCAGTGGCAAAAAATTTATACCCTTTATAAACAGATTCCTTTTCGTGAACATTCTATGCAAATGCCATTTAAAAACTTGCTATACTAGCAAGTGTACAATAGGTGGCAGCAAAGAGTAAGATAACATCCAAAGGTTAGAAAATATTTCCTGTGGTAAATGAATCACACTTTTCTGGCTACTACAGGTCCTTAAAATCATAGGTTACATTTCTTGTTTAAAGACGCTAATTAGCACAGAAAGTATCAAAGAACACTGCTCATTTAAGCCACTGAAATAATGTTGAGACTGACCAATGTTTAGGCTAAATCTTACTCGTTTTCTTGGGAGACTCTGGGTGGTAACATAAGAAACTAAATGTTGAATAATTTATCTTAATTCTTGGAATCTGATTGGTGAACAGTCACAATGCAGTAACCATTCAATTCGTGTTGCTCATAGACTTCTTTCAAAAGTTTTCACAGATTACATGCAATTAAGTCCAGAATGAATTCTCTAAAGTTTATACTACCTTGCACACCATGATTGGAAATTTATCTCATTGCATATAATTTTACTTGTACTTCTTTAAATGATTATATATTTAATCTTTCCTTTCAAAATTAAGTGAGTCATACTTTAGGTTTAAGCTGCGAACTGATGCGACAATTTTCCTTTTTAGGTTTGTAGTAAGTTAGAGCTCCATTTATTACCACAGCTTTTACCCAAAGTGAATTGCTTAGAGCTACTCTTGAAATGCATTGCATGGAGGAGAAGAAAACTATTTTAAAGAAGCATTTTGAAGTTGTTTATGTAGGCAGAAAATCAGAAGGAATGCATTCTGTGAAGCAATAATTTCTACTTGGTGTTTAAGATAAAATTTGTTGTTTAGAACATAAGATGGAACCACTGAATCTATGTTTTCAGTTTTGCTTATTTTCTTTTTTGGCCACCAATAGAGAAGTAAATGTTGGAAATAAGTGTTATATTGGAAGAGATTTGGAGTTATTTTGATATAGGAGAAATATAACTCCCCACTTGCTAGATGTCAGGTGCGCCAAGTTCATGTCCCCTAAAATCAAAGAATGAGTTTCAGAGAACAGTGAAGGTTAAGAGTAGGAAAGGTTTATTGAGAGAGAGCTCCTGAGAGACAGGAGGGGTCCCAAGTGGGTTGCCACGAGTCCCTTTTCAGGGATAATTTACAGCAAAGTTAAAATGTGGGTCCAACTGCCATCAACCTATAGGTTTACACATGCAGCTGCTTAGCTAATATTGATCCGGTAGGGAAGCAGGTACCATAGCAAGGGAAGAATAAAGACATTTGGGGAAGGAATGGGCCGGATGCTCTGGTCACCCGCCTGCTGACTGATGCCACCGGGCTTCGTGGACCAGGCCCTGCTAATTACAGCATGAGTCTAAGTGACTGCTTATCCCTCAGGGAGCCTGCAGGCCTGGCCACTGTGGCTGCATCCTGAGCCCTGGGCTTCTTTACGTGTGCCCCCAGCCACGATCCTGATGTCTTCATTTTCCACTGAGTTCTTTGAGAGCCCCTGACTCTTGGGTTGTGTATTTACTTCTATCTAATTTAGCTGCCTATAATAATTTCTGTGTACTTTGGCTCATATTGTCACTGACTGTCTGGGGAAATTAGAAGTGATATTTTCTCTTGTTACCCATCACTACCCAGCAAAGTTGGTAGAGGACCTTAGGGCATAAGCCAAAAGAGTCCATGTGTATATTTTGGGTTTGATAATGGGATCATATGATCAGGACATAAAAATTTATGTGTTGGATATTTTAAGGCATTTAATCTCCTTGAGCCTCATATCTGATATGTGTAAAGATACCAAGGACTGAAGAAATCAGTCCTGACGTTAGCAAAAGACACAGTGTTCACTAATAAGCCTTATATGTTAAGGGAAGAATTTCTGGGAAGTTTTGTCAAGAACTTCTTGGGTTTTTTTTTTTTTTTCTTCTTTTTGAGACAGGGTCTCACTATGCAGTTCAGGCTGGCCTTGAGCTCACTTTGTAGCCCAGGCTGGTCTTGAACTTGCAACGATCCTCCTGCCTCAGCCTCCCTAGTGCTGGGATTACAGGTGTGAGCCACCATGCCTGGCCTATCAAGAACTTCTTAAAAAGTATATTTCCAGACATCCTGTGCCAGTATGATGAACTATGGCAGGCCTGTACTTTATTTGTGAATTTAAGGTCTGCACATCAGCAGTCCCATTCATCAGCAAGAATAACAAAAGAAAGAGAGGAAAAGTAGTGAGGAAAATGAGTGCATTGACCTATCCTAGGCAATAGATAATTTTAAAAGTTCTTACATGAAAATTCAACAAGTTAGACTCACTATACTGGCCCATATAAACACAGAAGTTGTATTGTACTGTCTTTCATCTTGAGTCCAATGTTTTTAAACATCATTTTAGTATCTAAGAGAGTGAAAGGCAAAGGTAAAAGACAGTTTAGTTAACGAACAGGCAGCCAGGGAGGGATGGGGCTAGGATAGAGTTGTGTATGTTCAAAGAAAACAGCCCATGCACCCAGCTAAGAATGAATTCAAGCTACGTGGCTAGTTAAGTTTAGAAATGTAAAAACAAATACAAGAAAAAGGATAAAAAGGACAGAAAAGAGTCCTTCTGCTGTTGCAAGTGACTCACACCCAGAGTGTTAAGTTAGATGGCAGCTCTTTCCTGCCTCTAGGCTGGAATTCAATAAACATTAGAACTGCAAAGTAACTGGCTTCCTTTGAACTTGGTGTCTTTGAATCTGGCCTGCTGAGTAACTGATTGCTCTTCCTACCCCATGCTCTGCATATCCATAAAGCCAGGACAAAGAAAATATACCGGAACTTCTATTTTCAGAAAAATCCCCTCCTTGAAAACCACAAGCAAGTTTTCTTCTTATTTCTAATCAACACTCTCCTGATATCCTCCATTTGTCTGCGATTTCATTCTTTGACTTAGCGAGATGAGCTTGGATTTATGTGGTTTGGACATTTGTTGCATTATATTATCCACAGGACCAGCAGGGGCTTGTCAACATTCACAATTTTTCAAAGTTTCCCAAACTATCACTTTTGAGGATGTTTAGCTAAGTTTTGTGGAATTGGGACTCAATCTAATAGATCATGTTCTTACTTTGCAACCACCCCAGAGAAATGTCATGGAATGAAAGAATCCTTACCACATGCTAGGACAAGCTACACAAGGGGAACAATTGGCCTTTTCTTCGTAGACTACAAAAGCCTGGTAGGAAAGTGCTTAACATTTTTATTTTCTGTGTCGTTGTTCATCTCACAGCATATTGCATGTAAAAGTTAAACATTAATGTCACTTGGGGCTTTTATGGCGCATTTAGTGGGCTCAGCATGTTTTTGTGCCAGTCTCTGGGAGCTGCAGTAGCTCAGTGACACATTTAACGGCAGGTTAACTCTTTCTCCATTGTATGATGGAGCGAGAGTGAATGGGTAGAGATGGGAAGAAGCTTAAAAATGATCATCAGTAGAGGAACTAGGTTAAGGACCCGAGTTACAGTTTGATGGATTAGTCCAGCAGTTAGATCACAGCTTCTGGGTCAGCACTGAAACCTATGATGTTAATAACTTTACACTATGTCACGGATAATGCTCAGTGCTTAATGGTACTTGTGTTTTTGATGCGTCCAGAAGTACTGAGTACTTAAAATGTGAAGAAAGTTAGTTACTGTTGTAATTATCATTAGGTGCAAACTAACAGTGATAATAATGGTTTGCATTTGCATAAAAGCTACCTTTTACACTTTGTAATTCGATTATTACCTTACTGCTTAGTTCAGTATTAAACAGAAATAATATTTCAATAAACACGTGAATCTGTTCAAGGAGCTTTTAAAAGAAATAACGCCTTGTTTGATTTTACACAATGCATTGAGAAAACCTGAGTGGGTTTCTGTGAAACTGACAAAGACTAATAAAATAAATACTGGTTTTGCAGGCGCCGAAACTTCTGTTATAAGCCTGCTATGCTCTTGCCAGCTGTGAGATGCTGGGAAAGGTATTTGCACTAACCGAGCTTCAGTTTTCTCAAGAGGAAATTTAGGATGTTAACACAAAATGAAGAGTTATTATTTACAGCTGCAGATAAATGAGACTGTGCATGTGTGCCTCTAGCCCAGCGTTACTGACCCTGCATTCAGTAAGCAACACACGAGATCAAAGCTCTCAGGTCCCTTGGCTTTGAAATGGTTATGCTTTGCATTAGGTCACACTTAAAGCAATGAACTGCCCGTCATTACATCATGAGCTGGGGCCAAAACGCCTGCCAGGCTTTGAAGGTTTGTTACTATTTTGCCTTATGAAAGTTTGAAAAGTCACAATCTTAAAACAATTAGTATTTCTGCTGATCTAGAAAGAATGCCGCTTGAGCTGAGATGTATTTCCCTGTTTCCTCTTCTCCCCTGTGGGCTGAGTCTGGTTAAGCTGAGTTTTCTGGGCTGACCTTTCCCACATCTGGCTGTGGTGTAGTGTTCTATGTCCCTCTTGTGGCTGGAAGTGCTCGGTGGCTCCTAAACCTTAACTCTGAGCCCACGTATTATCAGTGTGTCATGATGAAAACCAGTGCGGCAGTATCTCTGACTCAAGAAGCTGAGTCAGATGCCAGGCAGAGCACCTGTTAAACCACAGATGGCCCAGGATGGCTGAGGCGGGTGGTATGAGATTTTCCCAGCAATGACTGCTGAAGTTACTTCCTTCCGTAAAATCCAATGGAGATCTTTAAGATCTATTGTGTGGCTGTGTGTGAAACCCTCTGAAAGTCCAAAGTGCCAGGCTGCTGGTTTGTAAGAATTAACAGCGGAGAGTGGAGGTCTGCACTGACTCCTTTGGTTGTGAACGTGCTCTGTGTTTCTTCCACAGTGCTCAGTGGACCGTCTTGAGGGTCAGTTTTGTGCTTATCTGAAACAGCCCCACTCTGCATTGTTAGGGATGGTATTAAAACAAGCTCTGTCACACAGTTGCCCTGATATATTGTGTTCCCAGATGTGCCTGATGTACAATGTGCTTATGATTGTACTGGGTGAGCCTTTGTGCCCAGCGATTGTCAAATGACTCCCTGCTCTGAAGTAGGGGGCCCTGGGCTCCCCTTTCCCCTGAACACACACCTGAGTGTGTATGTCATGCAGAGACTCTCATGAGGCCTTGGCAGCAAGAGTGTGTCCTACACAGACCTCACCTCACCTGTAGTGCTAAGCATTTCACCTCCTGATTTCCAATTTGGGGCCAGGTAGCATCCACTTAAGGACACATTTTCTCCTGACATTTCATTTCAAGTCACAGCCCAAATCCCACTAGTTCTGGGTTCTAGTGGATCAACCCATGAGTACACTCAGCTTAACGATACCCTACCCAGTCCTGGAAAGCCTGATGGAGCATAGACACCAAAACCTACCTAGGAGGCTGGTGCATTTAAAAAACCACTAATGAGACTCAAGAAAGGGCACTGACAGCACAGATTGTGTTTAAATGCAGTTTCTTATGTTGCAGCCAAATCCAGCCAGAGAAGCCAGGGAGTGGTTTTGTGATTTATGCAACTGCATGGGGGCACCAGTCATCCCTGGAGGCTGGAGGAAACCCTGAATGTCCAATTTCTGTGGCATCTTGGAAAGACCTCAGCTGGATTTATCTAGGTATGTAGAGTGGTCAAATGAGATCTAGGGGTACATCAGCATTTATGTTTGCTTATCTGTTATTTAAGAAATTTTAATGAAAACAAAGTCAGATGAAGTGAGCTGTTTCTAATCTGGTATCATTGCATCAAGCTAAGCTCCTTTCTACAAAGCTAAAGCCCAGGGAATCTAACAAAAAATAAATAAGTAGTGATCAGTAGCCTGCAAGAAATCTGCGGCCTGCAGGGTTTGTGTCAACTGCTAATTCAGTGGGAGCTCTAGGCGGTCACACTCTCGAGGCTCAGAGCTCAGAGGTGCATGAGAGGAAAAGTGATGGGTGGAGGTTTCCCTCTCCTTAGGTTGGGGAGTAGAGCAGCATGAGATTGGACCTGTCATCTAGAGGTATGAATTTCCCTTTAATCTCTTAGAATAATTTGCTTCCCTGGGTCACTAAACCCAAATCATCGTGTGTGTACACAGGTATGTGTGTGTGTGTGTGTACATGTGTGTGTGTACACGTGTGTGTGTGTGTACATGTGTGTATGTGTGTGTGCACATCTCCGCTGCTGGGAATGGAAATTAGGGTCTTGAAAGTGCTAGCAAGTGCTCCACAGCTGAAGTACAGCTCGACTCCTAAACCTGACCTTTTGTACAAATAAATTCAGGATCATTTCCACATGACTTAGACGTCTTAAGGTCACAGGCTGTGGTGTGCTCTCAACGGTTCGAAAATGAAGAAGGATCTGTCATCTATTGTTGTTAATGTTTTCTTTGTTTAATATTTTATCAAAGTAATACAAGCCCAAAATAAAAGTTTAAGTGGAATAAAGATAATTCCTCACCCTCCTTCCCACTGTCACGTTCATTTATTAGCAAAAACAGCCTTTTGTGTTATTTTTTATTTTATCTGGCCATACCCCAGATAACTGTAATGCTGATTTTCAGTCAGCGACATTCTGAAATAATCCATTAATTATCTGCTAAGAAAATGCTTAATTTAATGCACTCTCTCCCAGTATTTCTACCTATTTGACTTGACTTACTAGTCATCATTGCACCCTTAGCGAGCACTTCTTCACCCTCGGTAGCCCTCATTTTTACTGCCCGTAGTCTTCCTCAGCTTCCTGCCCGTGGCCTCTGGTACTCTGCTCCTCTCGTCTCCTTGGATGACCGCCCCCCTGTTCTCCCTTGGTTTCTTTGCTCTTCTCCTCTTCCTCCTCCCTTCTCACCCTGAGCTCTGTGTAGCTGACTCCAAGGTAGATTGAAATCCTTTCTTCCTGTGCCTTTCTCTCTGTCTCTGTCTCTCTCTGTCTCTGTCTCTCTCCCTCTCTCTCCCTCTCAGAAATCACATGGCTCCAACTCGAGCTCAGTGCAGCTGACCCCAACCTCGTGTCCGCGTGGACAGCTGTGTCTGGATACCCTCATTTGGTTCTGACCGCGGAGGATGAAGTGGCCCAAAGCACACTCATCCCCTCTCCTGTTCTTCCTGTAATTCTTGCACTCGGGTTACCGGGTCCAAAGCCCAAAAGTCATTGTCTTGCACCTTTTCCGGGTGCTCCTCCTTCAGGGGACCTTTTCGGTCTTCTCCCTATTTCACATAGCTGCTGTTCTTAGTCTTCCTCTCCCCATCCCCTGCTGCTTCACTTTCTTGGTTTCTTCCCTGAGGAAAAATTCTATTATTAAGGCTTAATGAAGATACAGGGTCTAAACAAACAAAAATTTTCCCTACTCTTATCCCACTCAATAGTACTTCTGGTAACTCAGTTGTGAGCACTTTGCCCCTCACACCCTGCCCTGCATCAGCTGTGCAGCAGACACCAGTGGGGCACCCTGTGCTTCAGTTGAATTCTTCTTTGGGGAAGGCATGAGAGACAGGGTCTCACTATCTAGATCAGGCCGGCCTTGCACCCACAATCCTTCTTCCTCAGCCCTAGACTGTTTGCCCAACTAAATTCTAACGCTGTCTAGTGACTGTGCCACATTCCCCTGGTTGTGGGCCCAGCTCCACCTCATTACTCACCCCCTCAATTTTAGATGCCAGTCGGAAGCACATGGACTGGTCCAGCAGAGGAGCGGCACAGAGTGATGCCCATAGGAGAGGGTATAGAGCTTCCATTCCTTTTCAGGAGAGCCCCCCAAGGAACTGCCACATAGACAACCATCCAGAAGCTGTCTGACCTCTGTCCCTTTGGGGTGTATGGAGGCTTCAGGATGATCACATGAATGATTGCATTGGCCATTGGCTCGAAGTGTCTTGGTCTTTCTAGGGACCATCCCCATCATGAGTCTATCTAGACACCAGTGCTCTCACTGGATGGGGAAAACGCTTTTACCCTCTAGAGATTCAGCAAACTTTATGGAGTTGTATGCCAAGAAGCCAAATGAAGACCAAATACATGTTTCAAAATATAATAAGGTAAAAAGCTGTGCAGAAAAGTGTATGATTTAGTTGTAACCATTATCAGTTTTAACTCCAGGATTTACCCAGAATAACCCTAGCCAATTTTCTCTGTAGAATTAATTTCCCATCATACTAGAAAGAGACAAGACCATTAGACAGGTAGGTGAATGTTGATCATCAGACCCCGGTGCCAGGAATGTGCCTATTTGCCATTATCTTGAGGTAAACCAGGTACATTCTAGCTAGGATGATCAATGCCCCTACTTCAGACCCAAATAGGGGGGTACGACCGGACTTGCTGTCTCCCAGGACTACACTTCTGCCTGAAAAACCCCTGTAAATTGTAGCAATCACGTATTCCTCTCCCTCTTTCCTTCAATTTCTCCTCGGCCTCTCTGCATATATACTGGGACCAGATTGTTCTAGAACAGAAGACATAGCAGAAAGACACACTATAACATCTTTTAGGCAAGAGAGAGGTTTGTCTTTAACCATTCCTTTTTGGACGTTTATAGAAACACCTTCCCACACTCCTTCCTTAATAAAAGAAAAAAAAACCCCATATATTTCCCCAATTGCCTATTTAATAAAATCTATCGGGTCCTGACCTAGATCCCCAATCTCCTGAATGAGTGTATGGTGGAGGTTTAAATAAAATGAGACAAGTGGTATGATTTTAGGGCTCCCGGAGAGTCAAAACCCTTTAGTTGAGCTCGAGACTCCCAGGGCTAAGACAAAAACTTCTCTGGACAGCCCACTTTATTAGGTCCAAAAATAAGGGGCAGGGAAACTGAGGAAAGCACAGGCAATGAGCAGGACCTTGGAGTCACTTCAAGGACGTCTCCAAGTAATGAATCAAGTCATTTCATTAGAACTGTCTTATCATGAAGGCCTGGTAGGAGTGAGGCTGTAGGAGGAATTCCTGCAGCTGCAGTCTCTACCTACTTAATTGATGTTTGAGCCAAGTGTCCACAGCTGTGGCCGTATCTTGCCTTTTGAGGTATCTCTGGCCTCACAGGCCTCACCTTGTGCCGCTTGGTTTCCACGCCCTTCTGCATAGCACTGAAATTTATTGAGGGTTTGTTGTTATGGACAGAACTGGATTCCCTTTTTTTTGTATTTTTGAGCCCTAACACTCAGGATGAGACTTCACTCATCAGGAGGACATCTAAATAAAAGATTAAGTTAGAGCAACCCAAACTGATTAATACAGTTACCCTGTCAGATACTGGGTCAAAACTTTTCCATATAATTCTAATAAGAAAACCATGGTGTGTTTTTGTGATCACTATTTTAAATATCTAAGGAATGGAGAAATCAAGGCATCAGCTACTTTATGGTTGTAAGGCCAGGATTTGGAGTGTAGGCACTTGATTTCCGGTGTTCCTTCTTCCTAGCATCCTCTTCCTTCACAGCAGAACTTTGAAAGCCTAACATCTGTCAAAACAGAATAAATACCTTCTATCACCAAATTCCTGCCTTTGAGCTCTGATTCTGTATTTTGATAATTGATTTTCATCTTATTTTTAGCTCCAATCTTATTGCAGTGACCTGTTTAAAAAACGGTGTCTTTCTTGTGGGGTCTTCACATTCATTATGGCCGTGTAACACTGACCCAGGCCCATTCTGCTGTGAGAATTGGTCCATGTACCTAGGACCTGGCTACAAGCATCCTGGCAGTAACTATGCACCAACTGGCCTAACTAATGTGTATTTAAGAGTTCACTCATGTCGGAGTTCCTTGTTAGCATTTTTCTCTCCATGCTCACCTGGTCCCAGTTCCATGCCCAGATCATCACTGTGTGTGTTTCCCTGCAGCCGTCAGATGCTCAGGTCTCCGTACCCATGCTTCCCCTCAGGATCAGAGGCCAAGGCTCTCTGAAAACCCCAAGCTTTCTAGGTAGTGAATCCATTTCCAAGTTTCTGTTTATCCTCACCATGGCTTCTGCAATCCCACACATGCGGGAGGTGCTGTGCACGCCCTCTGCTAGGTAATCTCGATTGTCAACACTTCATTCCTCTTGAGTGAATTCACTTATTTTTTGTCCTTTTATCTATGTAAATAAGAACTTCTTATATGCAATTCATAGTGCACAGTCAAGGACAGCCTCTGATTCAACACTGACACCATCAATACGCTTTTGATGCTATTAACAATCTGCAAGGCATCTCTCCCAAAGAAAACTCTACAAAATACAATTCGAAGACAAGTTACTGATGAGATTCAGATGCCTTCCTGCATGTCACAAGAGACTATCTAAAATGAAATCAATGGAAAATAAGTTGCACACTGGGAAATTGGAACATGTCATGAGGCTACAGTAAATGACGGGGGGAGATGGGAGGTGTAATGATAGGAGCAACTGAAACTCCCGAAGACCTGGAAGGAATCCTGAAAAAAGACACACTGTCAAACACACATGGCTGTCTAGCGGGCAGTGTTAGGAGCCCCACAGACAGTGGAAGCAGGGGACAGGGATGTCAGGGTTACACTCTCCACCCCTCTCCCACCTTGCTGTTAAGCTGACTGTGGTGTGTTCCTCAGATCAAATGTTCCTCTTTTGCTATTTCTTTGTTTCTTCCTGGGTCCAAAGAACTATTTTTTCCTGCCTCCATTAGCCTTCGAGGGGTCACAGGTGTATTAGGGCTCTGGGTCTAGTTTTGAGCTTTGCAAACACATCCTTTTATACACTGTCATCGAAGTAGCCTTCTTGAGAGTGAAATTTTTTTTCTAAAATCTTCATTTGATTCAAGATCAATCAAAAGGACTAAAGAGGGGCAGGATGAAGGTGGAATCTTGAACCCAATGTCTGGGGGGTTAGAAACATGAAAAAATGACCAGGGTCAGTATTTTTGTGGTCCAAACCCTGTGCAGCTGCCCGAGGTTTATTCCTGGGTGCTGGGTTTGGAAGATCATGGGTAACAGAAGCTTCAGAACCACAGCTCAAAGGCTTGGAAACTCCCAGTGTTAGTATTTTATGTGCCTGAGGCTGCGGTTTGAATCCAAGCTCCTCAGAAGAAGAGCTAGTAGTGCCCTGACTTTTTCTAAGGATGGGGGTAACTTGAGCTTTGGACTACATGGAGACTGCATCTTGTGTCGGTTTTTAGAGCTAGATATAAGTATGAATATAAGGCAAGGTCTTGGCCTGGATGAATTAATTTTAATTGCATATAATTTTTTTTGGAGTCTTCTGTGTTTACCAAATCACCTGAGCTCGTTTGTCAATACTCTCAGATTCATGCTGTAATTTAACTCTCCCAGTGGCGTTACTAGGTGAGGCATGAGGAGTGATAGTGGTTTGTAAGAGGGTGGGAGGGAACCTCATGGACTTTCCTGTTCTTCTGCCCATTGCGTACCATGTAAGGACACTACAGACAGCATCTTCTAGCACGATGAGAGGTAAACCTCTGCTCAGCAGTTACCCAGCACAAACAGGTCTGAATTCAAACAAATTTCCAGTACATAGTTATTGAGAAGAAAACACACTGACCAGTGGTTAAAATCATTACTATCTAATGAGAATTGTATTTTTCATGACAGAATGATGACTTAAGCATCATCGCATACATTCAAATGTCAACTCAATTGGTTAAACTAACACGAACCAATAAAATTAGGATTTGGCACTCTATACAGCCAAAGATAAAACCTTGAGGCGAAGAGAAACAGGAGACTCACCCAAGTGCCAGGCCTCGCCACCCCCGCAGGGGGGATGCACATTGCAATTGCTTATTACCCACTGGAGCTGCTGGTCCAGCCACCATCTAGTGGTCAGCTTTGAAGTGGACAGTGCTGCTGTCCAGAGTTTAAAAAACCTCTCCCTGAAGGGTTTCAGATTATTAGGAGTGTGCTCAATAGGAGCACATTCCAGATTCTAAAAAGATGGGGCTCGACAGAATTGTTGCTACATTCCAGATGAGGAGAATCTTGTTGTAACGTTTAAAGATGACATTAAAGCTGACAGTCTGCTCAGTTGTTTACGCAGCCTGGTTGGCCATAAGGAAACAGAAACTATTTTTCAAATGCATTTTGTAAGAAAGGTTACAAGTAGTCGAGATGTTGAAATATGGTTTATTTCTTTCAGTTGAAAGAGGAAATGTAAGTGTTCTAAAAGTGCAGCATAATTGCTGGTTTTGTTTCCTTTAATTTTTCTTCTTAGTGTCAGGTCTAATTTGCCAGTCGAATCTGGACCATTTGAATCCATGTTATCCAAAACTGTGAGAGAATGAATTGGATATATGCACATACTTGGCAAGCTTGGTAAGTGAATTCAGTGAGGATAGCCTAATTGTAAAGCTCCCGGGTTTCGTGATGGGTGATATCGTGTTTTACAAAGAGCTGGACAGCTCTGGTCCTTTGTTTTATAAAGGGTGGAGAACACAAATGTGAACTAAATAACAGAAATCAAAAGGCAAACATTGACACCAGGAGCTCAAGACTTAGCAAGAAACACATTCTTAAAAAGTCATTAAAAAATTTTGAAAGGAAATTCAAGCTTTGGGACTGAGCTCTGAGATCAGATCAGCTCCATGGCTTGGAACAGCAGCTTTCTGAAAGGAGCGTCTACAGTTTTGAAGAATACTTTCCCCAGACAAGCTTCTTTGTAAAAGGATTTTTTTTTTTTTACAAACATGCCTATTTTTGACTCGGCTTAGAAATGAAATATTTCAAAAGACCTTTCAAGCTCAGTATCTCTAAAACTACTTCTTCAAAGTCACACTTTTGGGGGGTACTAGAGGAGGGAGATTTAAGAGGGATACTGTGTTAGTGAAATTGTCGTATATAGGCCTGATAAAAAGGCACAAAAATCTCTCCCGTTTTCATCAATTTTTTTAGTGTTTACAATAAAAAATTAACTGGAAAGCATGGCAATATTAACAAGGACAAGAAAGTGTTTTGACATTTAGTTTTGACAAAAGAAAGCATAAGAAAAAATGCTGCTTTTATCTGTTCCCGACGTAGGAGTTTTAAAGGGGAATTTTTTAATAAAAAATATACTTTTACCAGTTTTGTTTTCTGTAATTAATGTCATTGTATATAAAAACAGTAGCAAAAGAGAGAATGCATTCACTATTTCAACTATATAACAAAAGCAATAGAAAGAGCATGAAATTATCTCTAACTAAAAATATGTTCTGCAGAATTGATATCAATTGTGGAAATGATTTATCTATACATCGAGGACTTGCTTATTCTGTTGGTTTGATTTGAATCCTGTGTAAAAATGCAAACTGAGGTAATATACAGAGAAGAGTCAGAATCAGAAAATAGTTTGGCCAACTTGATCCTACATGGAAATAGAAAGATATTTATGTTATATATTGATATGTACTGGTGAATCTAAACATTATGAATACAAATTAAAGCAGTTTTTTTTTGTTAAGAAGATATACAGAAATGAATTGTAAATCATTTTGAGAACAATTCAACTTCAATGTTCAAATTGGTGTTTTGGAGAAATGGATTTGGAGTGGTTCTAGCTGTGGCTTCCAACATTTTGGGGGACTCTTCTCTGGGGTTTTTTAGGGGACATTGCTGTTGTTTCTCTGTAGCATTTTTGTGTTCTCCAAAGAGCAATCCAACCAAATCACTGCTCTGTCCATGGATGGAGTCACTATATATGACAACATTGATTTTGCCTATCTAGTGGCCTTGCTTTGTGTTAGGACCACGCCAAGCTGGCCCGTCAAGTCTACCTGGCCTTGCCAACACTCAATCAGAGGCTTCTTACTGAAGGTACTAAGTGGATGCAGGAAGATAGGCTTTTTCTTTGTCCTGCACCCCATTCTGTGAGGACCATGGAGTTGGAATGCCCACAGCCTTTATTTCTAGTGATTTGGACAAAAGGTTGTAGGAAAAAAGCCAGAGAAAAACAGAATAAAATTCAGAACTCAGCACCTGACCCTGCCTGAAGCCTTAGAAGACACAATAATAAGACACAATCATCCCCCAACTTTTTTGTTTTTGTGTTTCAAGCTAGTTTGTGTGGATTTCTGTCCCTTATGGCCAGAATAATCCTGGCTAATTCAACAAATAAGCAATAGAAAAACCTGAAAGGAAAACAATTTACAGTGAGTTATAAGGCAGAGCATCTAGTTCTTGGCCTCATGTAGCAAAAAAAAGGCTTTTTCTTTGTTCTCAGCTATGTAATGAGAGAACAGTAAGAATTCTTGCTTTAACGTCTCCTGGACATAGACTTGTGGTAATTGCACCAATGGTGTTAGTGAATGACATGTTCTAGTCTGCTAACTAACTTTTAAAGATTTTTCTTGTTTATGCTTCTTAAATTTTATTCAAATTGAAAATTGAAATTGAATATATCATGCATATTTTATTTTTGAATATATTTATCATGCATATTATATTTTTGAAGTAGAAACACATTGTGGAATGACTGTATCTAGATAATTCACTTATGCATTTCCTCACAGATATCTTTGTGCGTGTGTATGTTGAGAACACTGCATTTATTCTGAGCATTTTCAAGAACATAAAATGAACTTTAGAAGATCTATATTTACATATCAAAAGTACAATCATATTAATAAGAATTCATGGTCACCGACTCCTACTTTGGTTGTGCAGGAGCAATTCACTGATCAGTTATTTGATGACAGAATCTATTCTGATATGCAGATACGTCATATAAAGGAAATCTACAAACCTTAACAGGTTAATGGCACAAGATTCAATGCAGTTTAGTTGACTTCAAACCATTCGCTACCCCATTTATAGAAAAAAAGTGTACAGATATACTTAATAGTTGAACATTATAAAGAAGTATATTTACTGAGTTGTAGTCACTAAACTTAGGGAAATGAAACTGCATGAAGAATTTGGAGCTAATTGAATAGCAAAAGTGAGAAATCTTTGCATTTCAGGCTGTGTGTGCACAGCGAATTGGTTCCACTCTTTGCATTGAATTGGTTCAATTCCATCAAAGTATTTGTTGAAACTAACTTTTAGACACACCAAGTAAACTGGGTTGTTACTAAACACCACCCTTATATCTTAGAAAACCACATTCCTCAGCTCATTCTCCACTAACATGTTGTGACCCAGCCACTCTTCAAGCAGACTTAGGAACACAGACCTGAAACCTTTGACTTTGACTCTGCAGCTTTGCCCAGGGCTATCTTTAGGGCTGAAATGTGGAATTTCACCGTTGGAAGGGACCTTAAATGGAAGCTCGGCTGAGAGCTCTGGGAAGCTGTCCAGGTTTCGGGGCAGGTCGGGAGCGGGCTCCCCAGATGCCTGCCCAGCTCTCTATTGAGCTGTGGTGGGCTCAGACCCTCTGTGCCCACCTTGATGCTTACCATTGTCCTGTTCAGCTTTATATGTGACTTTAGGTAGCAACACGGCCTCATGAGTCTAGACTAGAAGCTCACACTAGCTGAGTGGATCGTCATATTAAATAACCAAATGCGAAGGAACTGAAGAACAGCTCCTTAACGAGTTTATTTTCTGTGATAAAAATATGTTATAGGTATGAATACATCTTAGCAATTCTGTTTTTTTGAGTGTCAAATCCTACTGATCATTCTTCCTGGCAACCTCATCTACTTTTCATTAAATCTTCTTTATTGTATCAGGAAGGTCCTGGGCTCCCTGCTGTATGTTTGCTTGTTTTTGAGGAACCCGTCTACATACTAAGGGAAGCTGAGGCACCTCAGCACAGTCTGTGGCACAATGAGCTTAAGAAAATGAACTATACAAAGAGTTTTTGGTAAAATTCTGAACATATTCTAGTTTCCTATGTTATCACATGTCTCAGCTACACAGGAGAGAAGAAATTTTCTTGCCTTACAAAATAAAATACCTTTACATGAGCTTTAAGGCAATAGATCTTTAAGAACACTGGATAGAAATTCTGTCTGTGACAGAATGCCAAGGGTGCCCCAAGATAATATTTTGTTAAAACTGTGAAGTACACATTTCTGCTTTTGGAAATATTTATTTTGTAAGGTAAGCGTGTCGATGGTTTGTAATACAATTTTAAGGAAAATATATTAGATTCAAACAGGACGTACTAGTGAAATTAGTGCATTTTGGTAGTCAAAATCTTGTTTGTTGAGCTAATCTGTGCTTAAATCCCAGCTCCCAAATTTTCTAGCTTATGAAACCTTGACAAACATACTCGATCTTTTGGTATCTTAGTTTTCCCATCTAAAACAAGGAGATTAAAAACTAGAAGGTAGATCCTCAGAGATAGGGAATGTGATGGGGAGAGGAAAAGACGAGGGGTTACAGGATTGAAAATGATCAAGCTAAGTTACATGTAAGTGCCAGTCCCCCCAGAATGAACATCACCATTCAGCATTACACGCATGCACCAGTTGACAAAAAGGAAGGAAGAAACAACTTTTATTGCAAAGGGTTGTTGGGACAATTAAGGAAAGAATACATTATACATACTAAAGATGTTCAATACATTTTAGGTATTTTAGTAAAAATACAAAATTATTTCACAGTGCTGCTTAAAAATAACAATTAGTGCTGTTTGCCCACATTTCCCTGTTTTATGTGGAATGAGTTATGGGTTCAGTGATAGTCTTTATGGAATGAAATGATTTTTCTAATTTAGAAAACCCTTGCAGTTTCCCTACAAGTAAGGTTATATATTATGCCTGGTCTGTGACTGCAACCCTAATGCTTTCTGAGATTTCTTGATTTGAGTTGACCTTCCCAGCCCTTTTCAGTTATTGTGGTAATGATTTCTTTCACCAGTGAAAGCAGGGTAAAGATGTTCAGTATTAATGCAGAAGGCTAGAGCATTATCACCGTAGCGTAACAAGAAATTAGGAAAGAAAGTCCTCTGCCAAAGAGCCTCTGCCTGATTGTGCTGTAAGCTGAAGTCTCCTCATCTTGTGAAACGGATGAAATGGTTCCTTTCTACTGAATCCCTGTGGAGAAAGCAGCCTCTTCATTCTGAGGGTCAGTGGCACGTGTTCCCTAGGTCAAGAGAGTAAGGTGTCAGGGAGGAGACTGCCCCGAGGGGCACCAGAAGATCTCCCTTTGCTCATCTCATAGCTGGCTGTGGTTTGATTAAGATGGGATATTCAGCTCAGCACTAACAATTCATGAGTAAAGTGCACTGAACTCAGTGGTGCAAAGGATGCATCAAGAATTTCATGAAAATATGTTAACACATACATGCAGCCCCCAGCAGAGAAAATGGGGAGGGTCTGGCTTCCAGATTGGTGTGGAGCTTCTGCCTTCTCCACTCACTATTAATCATACTTGGCAGTGTGGAAAAGCTTGTGCGCTGTCACTTGTGCGTAGAAGCTGCCATGGTGTGAAGATGGATGTGCCTCTCTCCTCCTTCTTCTCCCAGAAGATGAACCCTTCATCTCAATTGCCTCCTCATAGCATGCACACTTATCTTTGCGTTTTGTGCACTGGAGGAAAACAGGCTTTGCCTTTTCTTTGTCTTTCAGAAATATGAGACAAACTCCTTTCCCCTGTCATGTAGCTGCTGCCTTCCCTTGTCAGCTGCACTGACACCTGCCTCCCAAAGCAGGCTGAAGACCGACACTCCAGGCTGTGGGCACCCGGGGGGGGGTGCAGCACACCAGCTTGAAAGGAAGCAAAGGCCCCCTGTTCCATTTAAGGCCAACCTCTCTCCCTCTCTCTCTCTCCCCCCCTCTCCCCCCTCTCTCCTCCCTCTCTTCCACCATCCCCTCATCCCTCCCTTCTTTCTTTGTCCCTTTTTCTCTCCCTTCCCTTCCTCCTCTCCCTCCCTTTCTTTGGAATCACTTTTTCTTAAAAAGATTAATTTGAACCAGGCTTTCGACCAAGACAACTCTATTAACTTAGTTCCAAAACAGAGACAATAGTGCATAATGTACAAGCGATCAGGTTTAGATTCTTTACTAGTCTAAAAATGTTACTTTTCATTATCCAGACACTTAAAAAGTGTTCCCCAATTTTATATACATAAATGTCTGTATATATATTCAGTGTACACACTAAAATTAGACACAAGTAGGCCCAGGTCAGTTAGGAGAGAAGACGACAGTGGAGAAGCGTCTCTGCTTTCCATGCCCTGTTAGTACTCACTGTATTTAGCATAAAATTTAAACTCTTAACTCTGTCCATTCTTACCTTAGCACTTCTTTAAGTATCTTTGCTCTAGCACACTAAGAGTTTCTCAAACTTTTCCATTACTTTCTTTCCATAGTTTTGCATACCTGCAGCTCTTTTATTTGTCTGAGTAACTTTTTAAACATTCGTTGATATTCAGTGTAGGGCTTCCTTTCACTGGGAAGATTGTCTCGGTTTTTTAGGTTAGCCTAGGTGCCTTCCATGGCCCATCTCTTTAGACATATTTCTCTCGTCATCCTTTGAATTCACTAACTTACTTGTTCATTTAACAAAAGTGTACTGTGAATAACATTTGCATAATGTCTGCTGATGTGTCTCTTACCCAACTGAGTATGACTTTTTTATGGTAAGAGACAGACAGTTATTCTGGGAGTTATGCTCCATGAAATTGATACAAACACTAAATTAACAAACATGTAGCTGCTGTTCCTAGGAGAAATACAAGGTTAAGTTTCTGCAAACCCCTGGTCACAATGTTGTCATCAACTGATATGTCATTTGGTTTATTTTTCTAAGTCTTTGTAAAGTTAGTCTCACTGTTGTTGAAAACCTGCTATTCTACATAATCCTTTTATGGTATAGCACTTGGCATATATTTAAAAAATTCTCTTTATATATAGTTCATTTTAATTGACAGTTATGTATATGGGGTATGATGTGGTGTTTTGATATATGTATAAGTTATGGAATGACAGAACCAAACAGAGTAATGTATTGACTGTCCTTAACCTCTTGGTCTGCAAAGCTTGCTCACCTTAAGTTTTTAAGAAATTCTTAGTATGTATTTGCAGTACATAGTGATTATGTTTCTTGTGGGGAGTTGGTACAGGTAGAGAACACAGTTTAATGCTTTTTAATTCCCTTCCTTCTCCCTTGGCATCTGCCTCTATCTCTTGATCGCTTTTCCATTTGAGAAATACCTATTCTCTGACTTACTATTATCTGTCTTTTATTTTGCTCTTTCTTTATGTTTTGAGTTTCTCATATAAGAAAAGTCATGTGATATTTAAGCTTATGCATCTGATTTGTTTTACTTAACACTATGGTCTCCAAGTACATCCATTCTCCTACAAATAACTCAAGTATGTCCTTCTTTATAGCACAGTAGTACTGCATTGTGTATAAACACATTTTTGTTATCCATTCATCTGTTGATGGGCATATTGACTACTTTCAAGATTTAGCTGTTATGAAACTTTGCTGCTATCACCATGGGTATGCATACATTACTGTGGTATCTTTAACTCCTCTGGGATAATAACTAAAATGGAATATCTGGGTTAAATGGAATTTCTAGTTTTAGATTTTTGAAGAATCTTTCATAGTTGTTGTACTAACTTACATTCTGACCAACAATGTAGAAGATTTACTTTTTCTCTGCAGCCTTGCCAATATTTGTTATTATTTGATTTCTTGATGATGGGATGGCCATTCTTTCCAGGCTAAGATGAATTCTCCTTGTTTTAATTTGCACTTTATGATGTCTGGCAACGTTGAATAATTCTTTTTGTATTTATTGACCATTTGTACTTTTTCTTCTGTCTGGATTAATGAAGGTCCCTTCACCAGCTCCACTCTCCACTGGGCTTACCAACCCCCGACTTCAGCACTGCTCTGGTTCCTGTGAGTGGCAGTGGGAACGAGTTTGGGCGGCTCTGCTGGCTGGAGCGGATTCAAGCTGGTGCAAATTCAGGCCAGCACAAACTTGGCGGGTCACCGCGAAAACGTTGTGTCCTGCAATTTTTAGCTGTTTCCGTTGTCGTCCTGACATATTTGATGAGCTTTTTTACATGTTAATTTCTTCCTGTGTCAAGAGGATCCATCTCCCTCTGTCTGGGTCTCTCCAGGGTGTTTTATTGTGGTGTATGAGTTGTTTCTCCTGGGAGGCTTTGTATTCTGTTGCTCACAAATCGGCCATCTTGACTTCTCTCCAAAATAGGATTTTTGATACAATATTTGAGTGCTAACTCTAGCTTCCATCCATCTACTCTACTGAGACTTCAGTCTCTTTGCATATACTCTAGAGCTGCTAGGTGCTTTTCTTCCAGAGATTTTTAACAATTACAGATATACTCCATGTCTGTAAGAAATTCTAAAGAATTCATATGGAAGGACGATTGGTTAGAGTAAGCATTGGAGAGTGCATTTAACAGTAATGTAAAAAGAAGGAAGGGAAAATTAACATGATAATAATAATTATATGCATATGATAGTTAAGATAATTATACTGCTAGTTTTTCTTGGTTCACTGAAAAGAAAGGTTTGTGCTGACATTGTTTGGACAATTTAATGTCTGTATCTTGTATTCTGAGTAACTAATTTAAGGTTAAAAAATATGCAATGTATTAACCATTGTTGCCCTCTCATTATCTTGTTTTGAATTTTTTTCTTGTTAAAATAAAATAATGCAAAAGATCAGAGGTATAGCTCAGTAGTTAGAGTGCTTGCCTAACATATATCAGACTCTGGACTCTATCCCTAGGACTGCAAGAATAAGGAAGGAAGGAAGGAAGGAAGGAAGGAAGGAAGGAAGGGAAGGAGAAGTAAGAGAGGGAAGGAGAGTGGAAGGATTATAAACAGAAGCGTAATATGCATTCATACAGGATTTTCTCTTAATATTTAGACATGGATAGCAGAAAGCTTTGGTCAATTTATAATTTCTGATAAATAATTTCAATTCACTAAATCTTAACAAATAGCTCTATGCATAGCATACAGTCTTCCTCTTGTCAGCAAACATATTGAGCTATTCCTTAACAAAGAATGCAATTGATCTTTATTATTCAAGGATCCAAATGCATCTACTCACTAAAATTTATTGTAACCCCTGAGTCAACACTGGTGGCATTTTTTCAGACATTGAACACCCTTGCAGATATATGCAGAAAAGTGAAGAAACCTCCCTCTGCGATGCAGGCTCTCAGCTGAGGCCACACAGGCTAAGCTGTCCCTTCTTGTCTCAGCTCTCCAACTGCAAACAGATCCTTTCTGTGATCTACACAGTGCTGTTTTCCTTTGCATTTTTCCCTATTATTGGTGGCTTTCACTGTTCAAATGACTCATAAATGTGCTATTGAAGTGCTTTTTGGTGCTCCTAAGTTTACTGCAGTGATGTATATTATAGAGAAAATGCACATTTGGTAAGCTTCATTCAGATACACATTACGGAACTGCTGGCCATGAAGTCACTGTCAATGGATCAATACTATGGTACATCCAGACAAAGGAAGGGTCAGTTCATCCACCTGCATATGAGGTTAGTTTAGAAATTTTTAAAGAGATTTCTAAATTAATTATGGAGCTATGGAAAAAATGAAATTGTGGCTAAACATGTGGGTTAATGATTTGACAACCAACTTTTTTCAAAGGAGTGTTACAGAACATTATTATGAGATTGAAAGCCAAAAAATGCTTATAGCCATAGATCTATAGTCAGGAAAATGTTAGATCCTTTTGGGCTGGTGCTGAGTGGCTCACTTATTTCAAAAGACCACACAAGCTGAAAATGTCAAAAAAATTACAGGGATAAAAACATCATAAGACTAGCACAAAAACAGACATGTGGATCAACAGAATGGAACAGAGGATGCAGAAACAACCCCAAGAACATTCAACTACCTGATCTTTGACAAACTGGCCAAAGACATACACTGGAGGAAAGATAGCCTCTTTACTAAATGGTGCTGGGAAAACTGCCTCTCCACTTGTGGAAGATTGAGGCTAGACCTGAATCTCTCACTGTGTACCAATCTAAAGTTAGAACATATCAAAGACCTAAATGTTAAACACAAACACTTAATCTGCTGGAAGACAAAATAGTTAAAACTCTTGAAGTCATAGACATAGGACTTTATGAACAGAATTCCAGTTGTACACATGATAGTACCAAGAATCAACAAACAGAATCATATCAAATTAAAAAGCTTCTACACAACCAACAAAATGAAGACATAACCCACATACTGAGAAAATTTTGTTGTCAGCTGTTTCTCAGAGGACTAATGTCTAGAATATATAAAGAATTCAAAAAAAGTAAGCTCTACAAAATAAAAGATTCAATCATAAAATGGACCAGCAAAATAAACAGAAACTTTCTTAGAAGAAGGTCCCTCCCCAGCATGCTTCAGAGGAACCGTGGCCAACAGGGAAGGGGGCTGGGACCTACACTGTAACCTGTGTGGAGGAAGCCAGGGCCATGACAGGAGAGAGAGGCAGGAAGAGGCCCCCAGCCCAGAACCCTGAGAGCCCTGATCCAGGAGAGGGAAAAACAAGGGTGACTGAGGGCAGCAAACACACAACAGCAGGCATGGCTTCAATGGACATTAAGAGATAACTTCAGGACCTTGTAGATGAGCTCAAAACTGAAATATTAAATCAGGTAAAGCAGGATATGAGTAGAGTAATAAAAAAAATGCTCTCAGGAAGCATCTCTCAGGAAGATACAGACAGAAGAAGGGAGGAACACAAAAAAAGGAGAGAAACATTGGATAAAGAATATAAAGAAAATATAGAATACATGAAGCAGATTCAAAGAGACTACCAGGAACTTAAAAACTCCATTGAAAGCTGGCAAAATGCCTTAAAGGAAACTAAGGATAGACTATCAAAACTTGAAGACAAGTTTGCAATGTGTGATCATGAAAGGCAGGATCTAAAAATAACAAGGAAACAGGCAGTAACAATACAAAGGCTAGAAGATGACAAGAGAATCTACAATATAAGAATAAGAAACATGAACAAAGAAGCAGGAATACAAACAGGTGAATTACAAAGGCTATTCATGGAAATGATTAAGGAAAACTTCCCAAACATGGCAAAAGAAAATGACATTTGGTTATGTGAGGCATACAGAACCCCGGCCACCTACAACCAAAACAGATCTACACCCAGACATATAATAATCAAGATACCAGAAATTCAATATAAAAACAGAATATTAAAAGCTATCAGAGAAAAGAAACAGATTACCTATAAAGGTAAGCCCATCAGGATCACGGCTGACTTCTCGACACAGACCATCAGATCAAGAAGAGCTTGGAGTGAAATATTCCAAGACCTGAAAGGAAATAACCTCCAGCCCAGATTGATGTACCCTGCAAAACTGTCACTAGAAATTAATGGAGAAACAAGATGCTTCCATGACAAAGAGGAACGGGGAGTTTGTGACCACCAATCCAACCCTACAGAGAATACTGAAGGACATTCTAGAGAGAGAGAGAGAGAAATACCAGGATTTTAGGAACAGTGGCAGAAAGGCCTCAATGAGTGCAGCAGGCAGCAGAATAAAGGAGAAAAGTAGACAAACAAAGGCAGAAAAATAGTATAGCAGAAATGAGGCAGAGAAGGATAATTAGAATCTCTAACATAGATGGCCTTGATACACTATATTGTTAATAGTGTACTAGGATTTAGAACCCACATTACTCACACTACACTGCTTAGATGTATTATATTTTGTTCCCATCATTCTACCTGTACTAGATTTGAGGGCACAGACAGTAATCCCAAAAATAACAGGATATAGTAAGGTAATCATCCTTAATTTCCTATTAACTTAATCTAAAGCTCTGTAAAACCTACACTGTTTTACCATGACTGATCGTAATTGAATCTGGTTTGTTAGATCTCTGTTTTGTATTGATAGCTTTTATTCAAAGCTGTTATGATTGATAGTATCAAGTCTGAGAGTAAAGGCAACTGCACTTAAGATGACAAGATTCGCTAGAATATCCACTCTGGTTTGATTATGACCTGCCTTTGAAGTTTTATACTGTCTACAATGTTTTATTTTTACTAATATTGTTATGTACTGCTATATCCAATTATATTGTTATATTCAATTATGCCTGATGATATAGACAATTCTATTGAAGATAATAAGAAACAACACAGTAACCATTGTAGATCACCTTGTACTGTGGTTTTATATGACTTTTTGGTTTCATGTTTTCATAGGAATTTGTTTTATTTTGTGTTGCTAAGTTTTGTTTTTCCCTCTAATAGAGAAAGAATAGAAATACATGTAGAGATTCATGCATGTGTAGCTGTTTACACTGTCACTGTTTGAATATCTTCTTTGCTTTAATTTTGTAAATTGAACAACTATTTCTAAAAGGACAATGTGTAATTTATCAACTAGTGATTTCTTATTGTTTATGTTTTTTGAAATTCTGTATTATCTCTATGCTTTACATACTTTTGTTTCTCTTTAAATAAAAAAAAAGAATGATAAACTTGAGGCTTTTATAGGTAAATGGTTGCAACTAGAAACCACAGTCATAAGTGAAATAAATCAGACTTGCATGTGTAAGGAATCTATTGTCTTGCTAGTGTAAAACATTGAAAGTAAATAAGATCCAAAAGTTACCATAAATATAGTAAAAGGGAAAGAAATTGCTCAAAGAGAAATTTTATTGTTTGATCAATCTTGCAAGCCTCTATCTAGTAGCCTGAGCAATTACCTTGAGGTTAACAATATGCACTATAACAATCATTGTTAAATTCTTATCATCTTGTTTTGAAATCCCATGTTGGCATTGTTTTATTGTTGTTGTTGACATTATCTTGCTTTTGTTGTTGTTTTTTAATTGTTTGCTTCTTAATTTTTCTGTTTTTCTCATTAAAAAAAGAAACAAGAAAAAAAATTTTAAAAATCTTATTTTTAAAATAAGAAGCAATGCTATTAGAAAACCATCATGGCTACAACTTATCTTTCTAAAAAAATCTAACTGTGAAATATGGAGAATTATAATTCATGGAGAGATATAAATGTAGTTTGATTCTTAACTAGAAGAGACTATGAACTGACTCACACTTGGCTGCACATGGATTGCTCACTTCTCCTTATGCCTAGGATATGACTTCAGGATGCTTATAAGCTTAATGCTATGATCTCTGAGCACCACTGATGGCCAAGTTAATGCGCTGCTATGGGAAATCGATGATCACAACCAACTATTATAATTCTCTCAACAAATATTCATTGAATGCTCAGAAATATTCCTTGGGAGCACTCCAGACCTGTATTAAGTATGGGAAATAAATTGTGAAAGAAACAAGTATAATTCCATGCTCATAAAATCAGTCTAACAAAGAGCCATATGAATACTCAACAGGTAGAAGAGAAATCACAGTACAATACAAATCTCCAAGGGTATGTTGGAGGAAGGAAGTCTGTTGAAGTAATGGTGCTAGCTAGGAAGAGGAGTGTATTGGATGGGCTTTGCTCAGGTTTGAATGTTTGAGGACACTCGAAAATGCAGATTGCAAATTAATCCCTAACATACCAGTATTGAGAAAGGAGCCTTCCTGGTGGTGAAGGGAATAGCACACACCCGTAATCCCAGCATTGTGGAGGCTGTGGCAAGTTTGAGGTCAGCCTTGGGACCTTAGAAACTTCCTGAGAACCTGTCTCACAGAAAGAAAAAAAAAATAAATGAGGGCTGGGCGTGCAGCTCTGTGTGAAGGCCCTGGGCCTGATCTCCAGTGTTAAAAAAGGAGGAGGCGGAAGAATAGTGGAGACCATAGGTGGTGGTTAGGCCAGAGGGCTTCTGCTTTCTTGGGTGGGACTGAGGCAGGGGCAACAAGGTCTGGAGGAGCTACTGTCCAAACATGACCTGTTACACTGGTTTTGTGGCAGTCAGAGTCTCCTGAGAGGAGAAAAGCACCATATGAAGCCTGCATGTGAAAGCTCCAATTCCACCTAAGAAGAGGCAGGATTGGGGCCCTTCCAAGCCACACTGTGTGCACCAAGAGAAACCCATGCCCCAGAGTCACCCTGGCTTCATCATCATTGGACAATGTGCACCTCTGGACGGAGGCAGGTTGTTAAGGAGATCTGTGACGGACGTGGAGGCCTGAGAGCCATGGTGTGGCCACTGCCTTCCCTTCCTCTGCGTGTGCCGAGGGAGGCCAAGGGCTACAGCCCTGGCTGAGGGAGCTCAGGAAAGAGGAACCCAGCCTGCATGCTGAGAGGCAGCAAGCAACACCTGCTCCCCTGTTTAAGCAGAGAAAGGCAGGAAATATCATAATGCAAGGACAAATGTGTCTTTAACTTAACTGATTGATTAGGAGCCTAAAACTAGGTTCTAGCTTCACATCCAGTAGGAACTAATGAGAATCAATGTGCTTCAGCTCATGATTCAGTGTTTCTGAGGCATGTGAACTTGTGCTCAAACCCCCAAACTGGAGTTCACTGGCCATAGGTAAGTTTCCCAAGCTTTCTTAACCCCTAAATTTTTACTCATAGAAAATAGAGTCAATGCTGATAAACTTTTTATGATGTCATTCTGCATACATATGTTCTAATTTTAAACTGTAGGTATATATAAAAGGCATAACTATGGCTTAAGAGACAATGAAATTACAAAATATGATTTTATTACTGGGGCCTGGGCTGTATTTTAGTAGTTGAACATGTACTTTGCACACTATGCCTTGTGTTTAATCCCTGTACCAAAAATCACAACAAAATTATTACTAAGATACTCTTTATCAAGCTATGTATCTTCATATCAGGAACATGGGGTGAGGCAAGAAGTTATTTCTCTCAGAATCAGTTTTGTAAGTTTGGATTAGATATAAACACAACTGTCGCTTACACTGACCAAGTATTTTCTGTGTGTCCAACAGGATGGTGGATGGCAGTGCATCCATTCACTGGATCTAGGTAGCAGCTGTATGGTCAAGTGCTGCCACCACTCCCATTTTAAAGAAGTGTTTGAACCAGGAAACTTCATTACCTGGCCTACACAATCCAATGAGTTGTACATGACTTCATTTTTAGTTATTACCCTTTACTTCTTCTGTCTCTGTCTTAGTCTGTTCCTTGAACTATAACAAAATAGTTTAGACTGGCTAATTTATAAACAAGAATTTGATACTCACAGGTCTGGAGGGTGAGAAATGCAAAATCAAGGTGCCAGAAAATCGTTAGTTAAGGTTGAGAGTTTGTTCCGCCAATGACAGTAGAAGGGACAAACAGGCCCCATCAGGCCTTTTTATTAGAGACCTTAACTAATCCATTCATGCAGCAAAGACTTTGCAGTCTGGCCATCTCCTGGCAGTGCCACACGCTGGTACTACTGTGAGTAGTATGATCCGGTACATGGATTGTTGAATGGAGGAAGAGGGGGCACCAATATTTAAATGTAGCAATCTGCAATCTCTTCAAAGTATGAAGTGTGTTAGCTTCTTCTAAGCAAAGATTTCAGATTTTGAGAAACTGGAATTAATATTTGGAAAAGCGTGGCTATCAAACAATACAGCAAAGCAATATGAAGGCTTCTATGAAAGGAAATGAAATGGGATAAAAATCAGTGCAAGTGTACTGTACACGAGAGGAAATAATTGTACACCGAATAACATGGGAGAAGGGTCCGAAACCCTTTAGATGTGAGCCAAGAAAAGGTGATATTATTGTGGCTTGAAGAAATAATGTCACAATAGAGTCATTGCTTTTTCCTTTCAGTGCAGCTTGATCACAGGCTCCAGAGGTGGCACTCCTGGCTCTGAGAGAGGTGACAGAGTTTTGCAAAAGTTGGCTTGAGTATGGTTTTCTCCATTTCCTTAAGATGGAGATGGTAATTAGCAGCTCTGCTGCTAAGAAGAAACTTTTGTGAGAAGGAAATAACTTGAATGTATGACTGGAGAATCTGCTTTTTCAATAGTTCTAATATGATTTAAATCTCATAAACTACAGGCCCAGTTTAATTACCGATGGTAGGGGATCACTGGTTCCTCACACGGAACTGGAAGATTTATGCTCTCTGACTGGTGAGTCTTTAGTGTGAACCCCAGGTTCATCTTTCTTGTGCCTAGCAGACATTTTCAAAGACTTATCTCTCATCTGTAGGTGGCAGTAAGTTATTACTGTTTTTGTTACTTTCCTCCCTGGAAGGAAGATTAAATCCGGTTAGAAAAACAGAATATAAAAAGAATATTGTTCTACCTTTAGGCCAATAAAAAGAACAATAATTCAGTTTTTTTTCAGTGGGAGTTTGACTCCCTTCCCTATTTTAATTTGAGGTAAAATAGAAATGCTTATGTACTCTCAGTGGACCTTTCTTTAGCTAGGGTGTATTTATGTTCATATCAGGCAAAACAAATCTAGGACTGAATGTACAGGGGAGAATATAAAGCGGTTTGTAGAATTCAGCAGCTCAAGAAACCCACTGTCTCTTAAGGTGACAAGCTGAAGCAAAATTAGTTCAGATCATAAAGCCTGCTGCTGTCCTAAGGACATCTTGCTTTCAACGATATGCATCCAAAGTGTCAAAAATTATTCTTAAGATTCAATAATAAAAAGATGTCTTTCTAAATCACTTCTGGACTCCATTCCTCAGTGTTGAAAAGAAACAGAAACACACACACACACGCACACACACACGCACGCACACGCACGCACGCAGAAGCATTGTTGAGTTGCAGCTGGGTTCTGCATCCCCTCTCCTGCTTGTGGTAGTTCACATGCAAACCGCGCTTCCCCACAGATGGAGCTCACTGCTATTAAGGGAAACACAGCAGGACCCAGAGAGGATTTGTTGAAGCTGAAAACTGACTTTATAATTTAGCTCTGAGCCTTGATGTGGCATAAGTCACACTATGAATCAGAACACTGGACCCAGAAATGTAAGACAAACAGAGTGAAACGTGAATCTTTCTCTTCATACTTCTCTCTAGTTAGTACAATTAAAAAAAAAACACCCAAACAACCATTTCCTTTATGGCTTGTGATTTAGCAGTTAGCCAAGTAGAGTGACAATTTCAGGCTACAGCAGACAGAGCCATAATAAAAAGAAAACATAACCAGGCAGGTGATGCAACTGCTGTTGTCTTCTGCCAGCAGATTCTGTCAGGTTTCTGAAATAAAAAAAATCTTTCCACTATGGTGAATAAATTAGCTTTGTTTCGTTTTGCAGATGCTTTGTATTGGAGTGAGCCAGTTTATACTTCTATCTCTTCTGTAATTCCTGTAAAAAGTTAGTGGAGGCCACAGATATTAAGTCAGTTACTTTTCACAGTAACGGGAGTGCGCTCCTGACTCTCCTACTTCCTGTGTTGGCAGAGCACCAGTGGGCAACAAATGCCTTGGTTCTGGCGTGGTCAGCACCGAAGGGCTGGATTCTCCTCCACACACACAGCTCATAGCAGGAGCTTGGTTTCTCCACAGAAGATGGGAAGGACAAGCACTTGTCCTTTGGAGGAAAGGCAGTCTGGTGGTGGCCGTCTCATGGCAATGATTTTGCTCATTTCTCTATCTACAGATAGCATTTTTTGCACTATTGTAATTTGTCTTTTTAAGTGTGTGCTTTCATTCAACAAACTGTGTACAAATATAAAATGTATGTAAGTTCTGATGAACAAGGTTATCTCTTTTTACTTTTTTTTGCAAGCACCCAAGTATCAAATTGCCTTCGTTCTCTCACAGGAGTCAACGAGTTATGTTAGGGGCCTGTATTTCAGAGTGTAAAAATTCATTCATGGGTAAAGGCCTCTGTCTGTGTATCTGTTTCAGTTGTAACTCTTACATCAAACTTTGTTTTGGTGGAACTAGAAATGGCATGTACAGCTGAATCCATTTGCTTGATATAAAAAATGCACCACCATTTGTCTTTTGGGCCAGCTGAAAAATTTGTGAGCAGGGCTGGAATCTTCTTTTTATCAGAAGCTGGAAAGAAAGAGTAGGGCAGACCCGGAAGACAGACCTGTGGCAGAAAATACCCTGGGTGCTGTGGGGAGAGGACCTTGGAGGTTCCCAGTGATGTCCTTGGGGACATGACACAGGTGCAGGGTACAAATGAATCTGTGCTAAAAGCCCCAGCTAAGCTACATTCACTACCTACCATGTGGCCTTGAGAGAGTGATTTAAACTCTATGAACTTCAGCTTACTGTTTTGTAACAGAAAAATTGTAATGCCTACTTTAAGAATGTTCAGCAAGATAATGAGATTGAGCAGTCATTGCCTTCCTGAAGCACAGCAAAAGGTTTCAGAGGGATACAGCTCCCCTGCTGTTTAGATTCTCTCGACCTCGGTTCTGCCATGTGTGCAATGGAGGTAACCGCAGTGGAGCCATCACAGCCCTGTCACAAAGCCTGAGATGAAACATATCCGGGAATGTGAGTAGGGTAAGCAAATAATGGTGGCAGTCACTGTGAACTGTGACTGCTTGCTTACCATGGGTTGTGTGGCAGGAGTGCAGAGAGGTAGGTCACGCAGTGGTAGAGAACAGCAACACGTCTGGTGTAGCCACCGACACCATGTATCTAGAGGAGAGGGAGGCAGTCACACAGTGCCACCAGCAGTGACACTCAGTCATCACGGGAATGCACCTGGCTCTGAACGTGTGGATCAAAAGCTTGGGTGTGAGGTCGACAGGACGAGCGCCTAGAAGTACTGCAGGATGTTTTCGACTTTTGATCAACCTACTATGGTTCAATCGGTTTGGGATTTCACTATTTAAATAAATCAGTGATATTTTAGAAATGTGGGAAGTCTATAATTAATCCCTGAAGGCTGTCCAGAAGCTGCTTGTTCAAATCAAAAGGAGCCTTCATGGTCTCATTTTCAAATTCTATGCCTTTATAGTAAACCATCTTTGTGTTTGGATGGTTTCTCACAGTTTAGAACCTTTCCACACATACGATTTTATTTCAGCCTTTACAGATCTGGAGAGAAGGTTTGGTGAACATTGGTTCTTCTTCGTCTTACAGGCAACAAACTGAAATTTTGTCTCAAATTATATAGCTTTTAAGCGGTGATTAAGGTTAAAAAAACAAAAAGCACAGCACTCAACAGTTTTTGATATGTTAGGCTTTTGCAGTTAATTTTAGGATCTCTAAGATTAGACTGTCACAAGTGTCATTGAAATTACTGCCACATTATGATTAATATTGTTTCTCGAACTATATAATAAATGGTAGAATGGCACAAATGGTATCTTCTATACCTGTCTTCTTTTAAAATTAGTATCTTTTTCATGGGGTTATTTTAATTTAATAATTCTCTACTTTTTTGACAAATGTTCATTGAAAGGGACCCAGATATTTGAAAAATATAGGATGGAAAGATTTGAGAAGAGCTTTAATTTACAGTAAAGCTGTGATAACTTGCACCATACTATTTTCAAGGACAAACAAAATTATTTTTGTACTCTTGCAACAGGACTTGTCTACATTTGAGAGACAATGAAAACATCATTATGTAGGTAACTGACCATTTCTTCAAGTAGGGGAAAGTACAGGGATGTGTAGAAATGTTTTTCTTTATTCCAAAAGTGAACTACAAGCTAAATGCACCTATGGAATTGGAAGTGAGATGATAGCCCGAAGAGCTGGGATGGGGCGGTGGGTAACCTTTCATGTCAGTTTGATTTCTCATATCTGTGTGGTCCAATTTCAGTTTGAATACTAGCTACGAGATCTGCAGTTCTGGGTGCCACAAGGCTAGAAAGGTGAAGCAGGATATTTGAGAGGTTTCTCAAAACTCTAATAAAAATCTCTCCTGCCAGATGACCCCTGATAAACTTAGTCTTCCTTTCAGCAAAAAGCTCCTCCAGACAGGCTGCAAAGCGAAGGTGTTCCTCGCTATTAAGTCTCCAGTCAGCCATGGGCAGCAGCTGAGAAATGTCACTGGATTTTTTTCCTGACTTGGCAGTTTTAGATGTTTTAGTAGTAATGCAAATCCAACAGCAAAGGAACTGATAGGAATATGTTAAAACTAGTTTTGTATTATGGTAAGAATACCTTTGGTTGAATATAAATATATATTCACCTAATGATGAAATGTATTGAAACCGAGTTTGTTTTAAAGGCACTCAGTATGATGCATTGCTCTTACACACCTGCTTACATTGAGTTTGTACCAATGGGTTTCACAGGGATACACTTTTTAGGAGGACATCAGTGCATTCCTGCACTTGTATGCTGTGCTTTAGAATGTTCACCCCCTTCAGCTTCTTGAGTGCTGAAGATTTATCATTTGTACTATTTTTATGCCTTGTACAATGACTAGCACAAAAGGTTCTCCTTTTCGCGCTTATTAAAATCACCTTAAGACAGAAGTTTCTTTGTCTAAGGATTATTTCATACTGTGAAACTCATACTGTGGTGAACATTAGTGAAAATCTTAGAAAAAACAGATTTAAGCTGGGTTTTATGAGCCGGGCTTTAAAGGAGAACCTGAGGAGTTTTCGTTTATGTCATTTCTAGTGTATGCAGTGTAGGCAAAGAGGGAATCCTATGGCTTGGCCAATAAATTCTGTAAGTCACTTTAATTATTACAGAAACTTTAAATAGTCTTACGCAGTATTATTAGGATTATTTTGCTCTCTAAGCGTGTATCATTAAGATGAAAATGAAACAAAGATTTGAAGGTAAATGTGCGGCGCCCTTTTCTGTCCATGCCGCGTCCTAGTCCATCCACGCCTTGTGACAATTGCTTCTCCAGGAAAAGGACACCGCATGTGGGAATTGGGCGTGGGGATCTTGGAATGTTTTGTGCTGATAATTGTAATTTGTGTAGTTCACATGTGTATGTTTTTATGTAATGCTCAATATGGAGTCGAGGGTGGAGACTCCAGGGGGGTTGCTGG
>PVLA01013986.1:0-33355 GCA_004027455.1 Hydrochoerus hydrochaeris
TGTTATGTTCTCTTTTGTAATAACATATCATGTGTTGCCATGTAGGCAGCTGGCTGAGACTTAAAAATAGAATCCCCAGTTAAAAAGTCCTGCAAACATGACTCCGGGAGAGCGCTGTGTGGACATGCAGCAAGTTCGCACATGCGAAGACTGCGTGCTTTTCGTGCGCTTGCATCCTTGGTTTTTATTTTTAACCTCTCAGCATTTTTCATGTTACTCAGAGGTTGATTGCAACCCAAGTAGCATAAAGGTGAGGGCTCAGTGGTAGAGCGAGAGCTGCAACGCGGGAGGCCTGGGCTCCACCGTGGGTACCGCCAAGGAAGAGCCCGTTGTCAGATGGGTTCACTGGGTTTGTTCCGTCAAGTTGTGCTCAGGGATGGAGCTTGGCATGCAATAGCGAACCCTGTATCAAACTAATTATGATAAAAGATCGCCAAGTAAACACCATAACCAGTCCTTCCAATCCAGTCTCTTTATATACCTGTACAGACGTGAGTGACTTTCACCGCTGTTACGCCTTGGAAGTCTCGGGGATACCGAAAAGAAAAGAACCAATTTATTCTAAATCTGAGAATAGATCTGTTTTGCTTACAAATCTTATGAATGCTGTAGGTATAGGTTGAGAGGAAATAGTATCCAACTATTTCTCTCTCTCTCTCTCTCTCTCTCTCTCTCTCTCTCTCTCTCTCTCTCTCTCTCTCTTCCCCTCTATGTTAGGGTTTCATTTTGTAGTTCAGGCTGACCTTGAACTCACTGTGTAAGCCCAGCTGGCCTTGAACTCATGGAGAGCTTCTTGCCTCAGCCTCCCAAGTGCTGGGGTTGCAGGCATGTACCACCATACCCAACCAACCAAGGATATTTTCTAAACACTGATGTGATGATGTGTTCTAGTCTTTGAAGAGATATATAGAATACTGATGTAATAAATATGAATTATATATTATTTCAAGTACTTAAATTATGTAAGGCTTCAATTGAAGCACTTTACTGCCAAGCTTTGAAACTATCCTATGATCCAGTATGAAATGTTATATAGGGAAACCAAGTTAGTTTCTGAAGCAGTAGCCAGTTTCATAACTGTTACTGATTCATATCAGTTGGAGAAATATAGAGACAAGTGAGCTCTAGATTTATAATTTCTGTGACTCTAAAGGATGGTCTGTACCTGGACTGATGACTTCTAGCAACACCTAATAAAAACTATCAAGACAGTAGCTTCCTTTAGAAATATATAGAAGATGTAAAATAAGAAAAATGTTAGCAGTGTTATTTTTTGTTTCTTTTTTGTTTTTAATTTGTTTTTTAAGACAGGATTCCACTATGTAGTTCTTCCTGCCCTTGAACTCACTGTGTAGCCCACGCTGACCCTCCTGCCTCAGCCTCCTGAGTGCTGGGATTATGGGCGTACACCACCACACCTGGCTCTCGGAATGCTTTTTCCTCAGCATCTTTGCACTGAGCTTACATAGTAGGCTCAGGAAGCTGCATCAAGAGCCACTCACTGGCCACTGAACACCCCCTTCCGCTCCCTCTGCAGGTCTTCACATACAAGCAGAGCACCATCACCCAGCAGAAGGTGACAGCCATGCACCCCGCACAGGAGGAGGGCGTGGACGACATGGCCACCCTGATGGAGCTGCACGCCGGCTCCATCATGTACAACTTGTTCCAGCGCTACAAGAGGAACCAGATCTACGTAAGTCACCCTCGTGGCTCCTTCCCAGAGAGGCCTCCGAGCCCAGGGCTGGGTGCTGTCCTCAGGAGTACTCCCTGTCTTTTTGACACCGCTAGCAGCACCGTGTCACTCAGATTAGGGTGTTGGTCTTGTGAACCAACTTCTAGTGTCCACAGTCTGATGTTGGAGAGAGGATTTCCTGTCTGGGGCGCGGTCTTCTTTCTGCACATCGAGGGAATGGCCCACTTTCTTCTTCTTGATCTTTGGTCGTTCAAGTCAGGGTCTCACTGTGTCGTTCAGGATGGCCCTGACTTCACTGTGGGTCCCAATTGGCCTCCAACACCCAGTGATCCTCCTGTCTCAGCCTCCCGAGTGCTGAGATTACACGTATGTGCTTTCACGCCTGGCTTCTTCTTTCTCCTGTGAACCTGCTCCTTGGATCTTGTTGGAAGTCACCTGAAGCAGCTGTCTGCCTTCGCCCGTTAAGGACTAGAGGAATGTCAACTTCCAGAGCTTAAGGGCCTTGCTTTTTTCCTTGATTTTTTTTTTTTTGTCTTCCTGAAATTTTATTTCCATTTTTTCCCCTCAAAATCACGTCTGTAAGAGGGTCATGGTGGTGCACACCTGTAATCCCACTGCCTAGGAGGCTGAGGGAGGAGGATTTTGAGGTCCAGGCCTGTCTGGACATAGCGAGACTTGCTGTCAAAAAAAAAAAAAGAATCACTTCTATAATAATTTTTAAATTTTTGTTGTTATAGTACAGATATTACACTACCTGTCAAGATCAACTGCCTTACGTATTTCATCTTTTTTTCTGTCTGCCTGTTTGCGTGTATTTATAGTAACCCAGGGGGCAGCTACTTACGCATGTTTGGTTTTATCAAGTTCAGATTTACACAATTTTTTAAAAATACCAAAATATGAATACTTTTAAACAGCCCACCCTTAGTCACTGTTGTTCCTTAGGAGTTGTTTTTAACCTTCCCAGCACTTTGAAGGCTCTGGTGATAGCAACAACCTCGGAAATGTTGAACCAGGGCTGGCCAAGACCCTGGGCACCCTGGGATCTGGTCACTCCCACGTCACTCCCCTGGGACTGGGCAGAAGGGTTGGGAAACGGGAGGAACCAGACATTTGTGGGTTTAATGCTTCATTTGCCACCACTTAAAATCAGCGTCTTTATGTGCCTTTTTTTCAGGTTGTAAAAGTGTCATTTCTATCAGATGGACCTAATGTTTGCCAAATGTTTCAAAAACAGCCCTGTCCAAAGAAACCCGATCGTGTCGTGGTCCTCTGACTTCCCGAGCGTGATTACTCCGAGTCTTTAGATTAAAATGGTTTCCACATGTGCTGCAGAAAAGGTAGCCATTGCGCAGGGCTGCGTCAAGCGGCTGTGGAGTGTGGGGCGCGCATGTGCTGGCAGGCTGGGTTTTTATTTCTTTGTTTCCATCTCAAAGTCTCTTCATGGACGACCAGTGAGCTGGGTGCCCACCCCCACGATTCCCCACCACGCCGCATCCACGCCCACCACCGCTGTGTGGCCTGATAGCTGTGCAGTACACATTGGTGATATAAATGCCACACGTCATAAAGCACAAACTCTAGGTGGTGCTCAAATTCAAAGCTGGTTTTTGCAAAACTTTATTGTGCGTGGATGTGGTAGGCAGGCTCTTTGGGACTCATGGTCTTCTATTTTTAAGGAAAAGGCCTAAGTTCTTATTGCATGTTTTCAATATGCAAGAAAAAGAAGTCAATTAGAAGGAAAAGCTTAACAAGGGCTTTCAAAGGCAGAGCTGTTTTAAAAGTTTTTCTCTCTTTTTTTTCTTTCATGATAATGATGTTAAACCTGATAGCTAAATTGCCCAATAAATCCTTTGGATGGGATCTTGGTCCCGTTTCCTGAAGGAGAGGTCTTTTTCCTCTCTTTTGAGGAAAAAACAGTGGATTTTTGTGCATCTAATCTGTAGCCCCATTCAATTCATTATGCCCGTGCATGCCTTGCTTTTGAGACTTAATTGCATTATTACCCATTAAGCAGCCACTGTGGCTTTCTCATTACCGCTGCCATTGTCTGAGGGGGAGGCGGTACCTGTTAGGCTGCCCCAACACAAACAAGACTGCCAGTGTTCCAGAGCCACCATTTTTCCACCTTGTGCCTGGCTCTGAGCAATTCCTGTTAAGATTTTAGAAAAATGTGGGTACTTGAATGAACATTGCTGGAGATGTTGCATTTGTTGTCTAATGCTGATATCTCGGCCCATAGACATACTAGCTTAAACCAGCATACATATTTCCTTAGGATGTGTGGGGCAGAAGCCTCCTAGGGGTCTCACAGGCTGAACTCAAGGGGCCCTCAGAGCTGCTTCTTCCTGGAGACTCTGGGGGTGCATCTGCCCCCCATCTCTGCTGGTTGTTGGCCAAGTTCAGCTGTTTGCATCTGTTGGACTGAGTTCTTGTTTTCTCACTGGCTCTCACCTGAGGGCTGTTCCTAGCTTCTCAAAGCCACCCAAGTTTCCACATGTTAACAGGTTCCCTCTGGTTTGAGCCATTGGTGGCCCATACATGAATGTCCCATCCTGTGGCACAAGCTACTAAATGAGATATGGAATAGTTCTCTGCATGGACAGCCCCAGAGTGAACAAAATAAAAGAGGAAAAGGTCATTCTGGCTCACAGTTATAGAGGTTTAGTCCATGGTCGGCTGGCTCCATGGTAGCAGTGACAGAGGGGCCTGGCAGAGGAGAAACAGCTCCCAGCAATGGCAGCAGGAAGAAGAGAGATCAAAAGAGGAGGGAGATAGACCCTGTCAGGCCACGCCCCATTTACTACCTCCTCCAACCAGGCTTCACCTCCCCATATCACATTTAGCTACAAACCCATCAGCAGACTAATCCGTGAGGCCTTGGAGGGACATCTAGATATAAACCATAACAAGGACCCATCCTTTTTTCTGAGGGTTTTGTCAGAACTTAGTAAAATATTTTCCCCCTAGCCCTTTGCATCTTCCACTGGAGTGAGGGTCAAGAACAATAAAAAGATCAAGCTCTCTGACTCAGCATCAGAGTTAAGCCCCACCTTTCTTCCCTAAGATCCTCCTCAGCTCTATTGAAGAACAATTTCAACTCTCAGAATGTTCATTTTTTTAAAAATTGTTTTATTTTAGAGGTCAGATATGCCTCTGCCCTCATGTATCAGAAGGGTTTTGAAATAAAGAGGAACCTTTCATGACTGTGTCTCCTAGCTCAGCTCATTCACCTCCTTCCGGCAGGTATTCGTGCACAAGGCTCTGATCAGGGGGTGAGGCAGAGGGGACAGTGTAGTCCCCAGCTTCAGAGCTTGCAGTTTAGCAGGAGCACAGAACAGAGGCCAGCACACAGCTAAGGGCTTAAACAGCTGGAGATAGTCCTCCCTGCCAAGGGGAAGCTCACAGGAGGTGGCACTAGCTTGGTTTTGAGCCCAAGCCTCAGCGAGAGCCCTGCTCAGCAGCTCCCAGCCTCCTCGGCCTCCACCCTGTGCCACTGGCTGTGCACTTTCTGTCAGAGAGGGCGCTCTTTCCTGGTGGCCCCCTAGCCTATGCCTGTTCAGTTCCCAGAGCTTTTAAGGAGGAGGCTGGCTGTGCGTGGTGCAAAAAGAGCAAGAGGTGAGGGGACATATTCTACAGGGGGGTCCCAAGGCCTGAGCTTGAGTCAGACACAGTGGTGCACACCTGTAATCCCCACACTCCGGGAAACTGAGGCAGGAGGCCAGCGAGTTCAAACCCAACTTAGGAAAATTAGTGACTAATCAAGCCCTGTGATCAAAAAGGAAATTTTAAGAAGGGCTTGGGGTATAGATCGGTGCAGAGGCCCTGGGTTCAATCCCCAGTGTTAAAGGGAGAGAGAGAGAGAGGGAGGCAGAGGGGGGGATGGAAGAAGGAGAGGAGACTGACCTTGCTGCGGAGCAGAGAGTGTGACAGCAGCGACATGCAGAGATGTTGGCTGGGAGGCTGGGGGACCCCATACTGGACAGTGGAGAGGCGAATTGCATGTGCTTGTGGAATCACGTGTCTGCTGCTCATGTTGAGAACTAGATGCGCTAGGCAGGGGGATCAGAAAACTCTAAAAGATTTCTTCCCAACCAGCATGGTTCTGCCCTTTGGGGACATTAGGCAATGTGTAGACAGCTTCCGTAGCCATAGCGAGGTCAGGGGACACCGATGGAGTCTGCTGAGCAGTGCTAAGCTCGGGGCCCTTCCTTCCATAAAGCGAATCTGGAGGGTTTGGGGTTGAGGGCGTATCAGGCTCTGGCCGCATGTTCTGCCGTATTCCCTAGAGCCTAGATCATCTCAGGTTCTGTGCCCGGCACCCAAACAGGCTCCACGAGAACAGACAGGTTTCTGTTGTGTGGAAGCTGGACTCTGTTCAGATCGTTGGGACGCCAAGCTCCACGGCGTGGCAGTTTTGTGTTTTGCCAAACAGAGGAGACGGTGCACATTCACTCCGTTCTGTATGGGCTTTGTCCAGCCCTGGGCCAAGTGCACAGGGTCGACTCCTTTCCCAGCTGCCAAGGAATGGCTGGAGACCACATCACGGGGAGCCGCGGGGAAGGTCGGAGCCCCCTGCAATTATGGCGCGGAGGGCGTCTCCAGAGGAAGCCGGCCAGCCCGTGTTCCACCCCGCCCTAAAGTTAGTTTGTTGGTCTTGCTGAACAAACAGCGCAGGGCTGAGAATCAAAGGAACCCGTTTTCAGACTCCAGCCCCGTCTAAAGATACACGCTCTACAAGCACAAAAGATGCTTCGCAGCTGATGTATTTTTAGGTGTTGCAAAAATATCCCCCAGTGGTTAGGCGGCATCTGTCAGTGTGGTGTGTGTCCTTCCCGAATTAACTCTGAAGCCTGCTTCTGCCGTCCTGCGGTCCAGTCACCTGTGGGGAAAGGGAGAGGCCACTTGCAGCATGAAGACCAGGCCAGCAGGTCCTGGAGTGCTCTTTTTTGGGGACTTGCAAATCCCCATCTGCCTTCTTTCCTTTGGATCGAGTCTTCCCGAAGTAGACTTCTTTGGGCCTTTTGTATCCCTTTCCAAATTCACTGTCAAGAAACAGTGTGTCCTCCGGGGTTCCGAATGGCCTAGAGTCCTGCTGGCTACTGTCTGAGCAAGTGACGCAAACCAGGGGTAGCGGGACACAGTGTGGTCTGTCAGGGGTTCTTGTGTTTTTTGGCTTTTTTTTTTTTTCTCCCACATGAAATCGAGACTTGTTTTGCCAGAAGGTAATTGTAGCCATCTGTCTGACTATGTATTTTTAAATTTTACCAAACATTCATGCTCTCGAGCGGTCACTTCCACATCAGCACACGGTAGTGGCAATTAGGAACTTTGTTTTTCTGACACCCCTCCCGCCATCTCATCTTTGGTTCAGATGCCTTTCAGCGGGAGAGAATTGGCATCAGGAATTCATTTAACTGAAACCTAAGTGCCAACACTTCTGCATTGGAGAGCTGGCCGACTACAGGAACTGTGAGTTACTATCTTGACTTGAATGCCGAGTGTTTTAATAATTCTTTTAAAATGTCTTTCATTGTGCAGTTGGACCAAGACAAATGATTTTGGTGCATAGAAGGCAGTAGGTATAGAGTAAGCCATGGAGGTGTTTGGTGGACTGCTGGTGGTCAGATTGCGTGGCCTTCGGTGGAGTGACCGAGGACAGACACCAGCAAACCTCCGGTGACGGGAGCGTCACAGTGAATGCGTGTCAGAATGAGAAGTGGATCAGAAAGTGACTCCCAACAGTGATCAGTGGTGTGAGTTACTTTGAGGGGAATTTGGCCAAGTGGAGTTAAGTTGCCCTCAGGGTAAAGATTTAGGAAACTACCTCAGTGCCCAGTCAGCTGGGGTGACCGAGAGAGAAGCAAAGACATCGGGGGGCGCGGTTAAGTCTGAGCGCAGAGCCCCACTGCTTGGTGTTTCTCCCCTGTGGGAAAGCCTTCCACAGCACCGACTTCAAACAGCAGGTCTTGCTAATGCAGTTCAGCCTCCTTCACCTCTGGGGCTAAAGAGCAGCTGTGATTTGAGTTTCATTAGCAATAACAGTGATAAATACCTCTGATTCATGTGGTGCTTTCCAATGGGGACGCCTCATAGTTACCAGCATCTGATGCCCAGAGAGGTCAAGTGGTGCGCTGAGAAGCAGCAGCAAAGATGAGGAACTTGAGGCTTCCACGCTGCCCAGGTCAGCGGTCCTGTGTTCGAATTCTGACATCCTTCCAGGAGCCTGAATTCTCCGTATCTAGAAGCACATCGTGTCTGAGGCCTCTAGATCATTCCAAGTGTTTTTACTCATCTAGATTTTTTTTCTTATTTTAAGATAGGATCCTGCTTTGTAATTCGGGCTGGCCTTGAACTTACCACGTAGCCCACGTAGCCTCCTGCCTCAGCCTCCTGAGTTCTGAGATTATAGACCTGTGCCGCCACACCCAGCTAATACTTGACTTTTTTAAAAAAATAGACTGTAAATATTTAAAATATATAGCATAATATTTTTGGTATCTATACAGTGAAGTCGAGTTACACTTCTGTACAGTGAGTGGCTTAGACATTGGATATCATGGTCTTGTGCCTTTTGCAAAACTTAAGTTGGGAGATTTTAAGTGGAAGAAACACAGCGCATTTCCCAAGCGTTTCTAAGTGTCCATGTGCCATATTCCGCAGCTGTTCTGGATTATTAAAGTGGGCAAGGAGATGTATTTTTTTGGTGAGTAATGTGGAATTTTTTTGACTAGAAAAAAATTTTTTTATGTGCTTCAAAATAGGATGTGCCTTCTATTTCTGGACAGCTGTCAGGATGGCCAGGCTATTTATTCTTGGGGAATTTGCAGTCCAGTATGAGGAAAGTGGTACCTAGACCTGCCCCGTGATTGGGAGCTGTGTGTGCCCATGGTCTTAAGCTGCCTGGAGTGACCGTGGCTGCGCCTGGAGCAGGAAACGCTACCTTTATATGGAGCGCAAAATGACAGAAAAAGCACATGACAAACGCTGTCCATGGCTCACAGCGCAGGGGCACTTTGTCTTTGCCCAGCTTGATGCGCACACAGGGCTGTCCCTCCCCAGCTGCTGTGGCTGCTCCTGCGATGCCAGAACTGTCCTCCTGCCACCCAGTCTTCCGCCAGCAGCTGGCGCCTTAGAACAGAGTCCCCCGAGCACCCTGAAGAGGGGAAGTTTGGGAATGGCAGGGGGAGGAGGTGTCTGTCCTTCCAAGGCATACCAGATACTGTGAAATAGGGGACAATGTTCCCTGGGGTGAGGAAATAGCTAGGGGAGAGGGGAAGGAATTAGGGAAAAGGGAAAATGATGAAAAAGAAGGACAAAGTGGAAGCAAAGCTCTTTAAAGAAGGAGGGAGAAGGGATGGTGGGAAGGGAGGGGAGAGGAATGGGGGGAATAGGAGTCGAGTTCCATGTACAGACACAGATTCCCTGCACTGGATGGGTCATTGTGTGTACCTAAAATGTACCAATAAAAACAAAAGAAGGAAAGATGTCCTCGACCGTAATTCCCACTGCCGGCCAACCAAGATTTCAGTCACCGTCATTTGTCTTTCTTGAGTTGACGGTGGTGAGTTGTCCCCATGGGTGCTGTTCTGTGTCACCCCTCTGCTTTCGCCGGCCAGAAGGACCCTATGGCACATGTGACACAAAGTCAGAGCTCAGTAGTGAAGACCCTTTGGTGACCTGTCATGAGGAGACCCCAGCTGGGTCGAGTGCTGTGTGCGGAGTACCCCAAAGGCAGCCAGGCACATCCAGGGTGCCTGGCTCATGTCCGCCAGGTTAGCACCTGAGCACGGCGCACGGGCACAGCTTTTGGGCATGGGCTGGTGAAGTGTCACGCAGACTTCATGTCACTGACCGTGGCATGACGGGAGAAGTTTCTGGAGGGGAGGACCCTTGGGAACAGCCGTGTCTAGTGGGCTGTGACAAGGTGAGAGCGTGGAACTTGTGTCTTTGGGTTGTGCGAGCCCTGTTTGCCCTTGGCACTCGGTGGAGTGCTGGACGGGAGGCATTTATTGCCTTCCACCTGGGCAGTGCTGGGGCTCGAATGCAGGGCCTGGTGCGTGCCAGGCAGTTGCTGTACCACTGAGCTGTATCCTAGCCTGGCATTTTAATTATTCATGAAACAAGGTTTTCTATAACCTTGAAAAAAAAAATTCAAGCCAGGTGTGGTGGTGTACACTTGTTATCCCAGTACTCAGGAGACTGAGGCAGGATCCCTATGGTTAGTCCAAGGCCAGCCTGGGCTACATAAGAACTCAAGGCCACCCTAAACTACATAGCAAGACTGGGTCTCAAAAACAACACAACACAACAACAAAATCCATACTAGTTAGATACCCCTTTTATGTTTTCCTTACTTTGTTTTATTTTTTATTTTGAAAGAAGAAACTTCAAGGCGGGTGTGGTGGTACACTCCTGTAATCCTAGCACTCAGGAGGCTGAGGCAGGAGAATCCCTGTGAGTTCAAAACCAGCCTGGACTACAGGCCAGCCTGAACTGCATAGTGTGACACCCTGTGTCAAAAAGGAAGAAGAAGAAGGAGAAGGAGAAGAAGGAGGAGGAGGAAGGAACTTAAGATTATTGAATTTTGGCTCCAAGAAGAAGGAGGAGGGGGAGGGGGAGGAGGAGGAGGAGGAAACTTCAGATTACTGCATTTTGGCTCCAATTAGGCCTGAACTGCATAGTGTGACACCCTGTGTCAAAAAGGAAGAAGAAGAAGGAGGAGGAGGAGGAGGAGGAGGAGGAAGGAACTTCAGATTATTGAATTTTGGCTCCAATTAGGTCTGGCTATCCGATGTCCATCTGCTGACTGACCGCCAACCATGACAGTGTATTTATTCATTAATTGTTTGAACACTAATAAGATTACGTCCTCCTCTAGGAAGTCTAAGTGTCTCTTGTTCTTTCCCTAATCGGCCTATAAGTTGTCCCTAGAGTATCTTCATTTCCCACTGGAGTTAAAATTTGAAGGTGTACACACTTAAACTGTACGTAATGCTTACATCCTGTGTTTCTTTCAAGTGTCTCTTTGCAGAGATTCATGTATCTTTTTTAAACCTAAAAATTTTTAATTGTGGCAAAATGCACGTTACATAAAATGGGACGTGGACCATCTTAACTATTTTTAAAAGGTGTTAATGCACATCCACACTGAGACTCTTGACTTTTGCTCTTGTGAAACTGAACTCTGCTCATTAAAGAACTCCCCACCCCCACCCCCCACCCCCATGCCTGGCAGGTTAGCGGCTCTTTGTCTTTGTTTAGAATGTTAAATATAGTCTAAACTGTGGTTTTATATTTTTTTTCATATTTTTTTTTGTTTTGCTCAGAATGTGAATGTTGGAAGCCCCATCAAAAAGAGGGGCGGACCCTCAGAGAGGCATCTGCATTTGGGGAGTCCTGTTGGAATACAACCTTACATCATCTCAGGCTTGATCTAACTTCCCTTAAAAGGCGAAGTTTTCCCTGGCCCCCGAGCACTGAGGATCCAGTCCAGAGGCCTTCCCCAAACTGCTCAAGAGTTCTACCTCTGCGCTACCCCACCCCCCCCTCAGCCCTACATGGTGAAAAGTTCTAAGTGTGTGGAAATGCAAACCACTCTACAACCTTTCTTTCCACTCGATGCAACGCCTGGAAAGCCTGGTTAGGTGTCTTCCATCAGGTCATCTCTAGCACAAACACTTCAGCCAGCGCTGTGACGGCAGGGTGCGGGGAGGGGCGAGGCTTGGGCTCTGACTCCGCTGGTGGTTTGGAGCCCGAGGCCCTCCATCCTGGAGGCTGCAGGGAGGCTGGGAAGGCTGTGGGTACCGCCAGCAGCAGGTGGGGAAGAGAGAGGCCAGGCGCCTGGGGGGGGGGGCTTCCCTGTAGATTACCAGATAAAGAATATCAGCCTCCTTTGCTAGTGGTTAGCATTTTTACCAAAGTCTGCAGGAGGCCAGAAATCCTCAAGAAAAGGTTAAATCAGCTGCATTAACCTTAATTTAAGGACACAGGAGCATGAGTTGTACCCTCTCCAAGTTTTCCATTAAAATGGGGGGAAAAAAATCAAGGCTTTCTCACATGAAGCTGTACAAATCAATTATTAGCAATATTTAAAGCATTTGGAACTTTAAATTTCTTGATGCCGTAAGTTTAATAAAGGGTCATGTTTTATCCTCGGTTATTCACCGAGCTTTCGCCAGTAGTGTGATGCATCCCCACCATCTGTGAGAGTCAGACCTGGCCCTCACCCGCAGCCCTGGAGAGCCATGGCCATGGTCACTGACCACCAGTAGCATCTTCCTGCAAAGCAACCGTGATGGTACCTTTCACCCCAGCCATGCTATGCACTTTGGGGAACCATTGGCTCTACCTCACAGCGCACAGTTCCCCCACCTCGAAGATGGTGGCTCCACCAAGCAGCCTGAGATATGTGGAATAAGTTTTCGGAGCTTCATGTCACAGACTGGCCACATTGGTGGCCTTACAGCTGTATGATCTACAGGGAAAATTATGGTGATGCTTTTCACCAAATCCAATAGGTGTGAGCATTAAGAGATGAGCCACTTACTGCAAATCTGTGGGCTGCCCATGCATAGAAGGGCTGCTGCAGGAGTACCAGCTTCCGGTCAGCTCCAGAAGCTTGCTGATTGGATGGGGCTGGCATGTGGACCTCGACTTATTCTGGTCTGTGGCTGGCATGGCCACCATATTTCACTTTAGACATTGAAAACTGTTTGCCTGAGCCAGGTGCCGTGTGATCTACTGTGAAAGATTAATTAGGTGTCAGAGCATGCTGGACCCCGTGTTACATGTCCTACCGCAGCTCAGCCCAAAACAGAGCAGACTCTGAATTGACCTCCTTTTTGGCATGTGCTCTCAAAAGAGAAATGGGGGGGGGGGCTAGAGATTTAGCTCAGCTGTATAAGTGCTTGCCTGGCAGTGTGAGGTCATAAGTTCCATCCCTGGTACCAAGAAAGAGAAAGAGAAATAGGATTGCCTTTTATCAAAGTAGAAAAAAAAATAACATTCATAGTAAAAATGAGCATTTTTTAATTTAGTGGAACAAAAACCACACTGACCAGCTAGAAAGAACTGATTGCAGACAGAACAGATGGAGACGCCGGGAATTCACAGCGTCAGCGTCACCTCTCCTGAGAACCAGTGTGGAAGAGAGTGCAGGACACCTCCTTGGAGAGTAGCAGGCCTTCCTTTCCCTGGGGAAGGAGCAGCTTCTGTCTTTCTTTCTGGCCAAGTCTTCCTTAAACTGTTCTGTGACAGAAAAGGTGGGCTTTCTAGACAGCTGGAGTTTCCAAAGGGCCGAACTTGTAAAAGCACTTTCCTTTCACTAATGGAGGTGAAATTTGCTCAGCATAAAATTAATCACTGTAAAGTGTTCAAACCGGTGGCATTTCTTAGTTTTACGGCGCTGTGTAACCAATGCCTTTGTCTAGTTCCCAGCTGTTTTCAGTACCCTGAATGGAAAGCCTGGACCCGGCCTTACTCCTGCCTCCCCAGTCCTTAACACCCCCCAGCCCTTCCGTTTCTGTGCATTTGCCTGTTCTGAGTCTGGGTCTGGATACCTGGTAGGGGAATAGTCCCCCAACTTATGTTGCAGAAGTGGGCTCCAGAGCCGCCAGCCTCCGGTGCCCAGGTGTTGAGCTTGGGAAACTCTGTAGCTTCTGTTTCATTGGACAGAGGCTTTTGCTTCATTTTCTGGCCTATGTGTTGCCCCCGAGAGGCAAGATTGTCCCCTGATCTCCAGATGAGTCCCCAAGCCCTTCCCAAAGGGCACAGCTACCGGAAGCAGGCCTAGCTGGATGTCATAGCGTGACATTTGCCGATCTGTCTGGAAGTCACCATTCGGCAACATTGAGTGCCTTCACAGTGTCACATGTCCATAGCTACTGACCACCCCTGGGCTTTGCCAAATCCCCGGACAGAGGCTGCGCTTACAGAACAGCAAGTCTTCCTCCCTGTCCCAGATCCCAGGTGGCTCTACCAACACTCTGTCACCTTTTTTGCCCGCTGTTTAATAATGGCCAAAGCGGCACAGGTCTTCGTGCCCAGGAAGGAATTAGGATTGAAAGATCAGCCTGAACGGGAATTTGGGGCTGGGCTCCCTAGCTTTCTCTTGCTTCCCTTTCCCCGAAAGCCCCTCTGAGATGGCTCCTTTGGTCTGTGCAGGAGGGCAGGACTCTGCAGCCAGAGGTGCTGGGACAGCGAGGACGGAGATGCACAGAGCTCTCTGTCGCCGCTGTGTGCACCTGGGTGTAGGTTTTGCTGACCTGGACCATCAGGCTCTGCTCAGCGTGCAGCGTGGCAGGAAGGTGACCCCCGGCTGCGGTGCCCACCTAACGCTGCCCGCCCCCCGCCCTGTGCTTGCAGACCTACATCGGCTCCATCCTGGCCTCGGTGAACCCCTACCAGTCCATCGTCGGCCTGTACGAGGGCGGCGCCGTGGAGCGCTACAGCAGGTGCCACCTGGGCGAGCTCCCGCCGCACATCTTCGCCATCGCCAACGAGTGCTACCGCTGCCTGTGGAAGCGGCAGGACAACCAGTGCGTGCTCATCAGGTGAGCGGAGCCCGGGCGCCGTGTGGCCGGGGCGGGCTGGTGGCCCCGTCCCAGGAGGACCGCGGGTCCCCGCCTTGCTCAGGACAAACTCCGCCTCCACCTCCATGTGTGCTCATGGCCCCAGTTTGCCTTCCTTGTGCCTCTCGAGTGTTTCCGTCGCCAGGCGTCGCCTTCCTGTTGAAGCCGTGTTGCCTGACCCTCAAAAGGGAGGGGGCAGAAGCGGGCTCCTCCTTACCTAGCGTGGTGCAGTCACTTTAGATCACATTTCCCAAATTTAAGATACGTGTATCCACTGATGCTTCTAAAGGTTACTCAAAAGTTAAGAACAAAAAAGAGGGTTAGAAATTAAGGACAGAAAAGTGGTACAAAGGCATGTTTGTTTCAGTTTTGTTTTTTTTTCTGATAGTGGCAAAGGGACTTGGCTTATTCATTTTAGCTAAGCCTAACTTTTTTTTTTTAGTACCTTGCTTATGCCACTGAGCTAAATCCCCGGCTCTCAGCCTAACTCTTTAAACAAACAAACAAGGAATCCCACCATTAAAACCTTTGTCACTAACTTTCAGAAAAGCAGTAGAATATTTTTTAGAAATTTCCTGCCTCAGTGGAAGAGCTCTTGCCTAATATAATGCCCCGGGTTCAGTCCATAACACCATATATTATTTATTTTTTATTTTAAAGAGAAGAAAATTTTTTCAAAACATGATATTAGATAATTGGAGGGTAATAATGGTTAATGCATTTCATATTGTTATCTTTAAGTTAGTTACTCAGAGTACAAGATCTCTGCATTTAGTCATCCAAACAGTATCAGCACAAACCTTTCTCTTCAATGAACTAGGAAAAATTAGTAGTGTAACTGTCTTAACCCATCTTTTATATATATTACATATAATATTTTATATATTATATATAACGTGTATAATTTCAGCCTCTCACACTAGGGAGACTACACAGAGTTGATGCGCCCAGCGCCACATGTGATATGTACCTCGATTTTTATTATTAACTCCCTCACATTGACCGCATCATCCATATCCTGGTGACCTCCGGTCAGACCCTCGGGCCACTGCTCCTGTGAGAGTCCTGTTCCACAGATGACTGACGCAGCCCTGGCCGGTCTCCAAAGCCGATGTGATGCCTATGACCCATCCCGTGTGGAGCGTGGCTCTCCTGAGAGGCGATGGTCTGGCAAGGCTGCTCGTGTGGAAGACTTTGATGTGTTTGACGTGGCTTTGTAGTCCTGAGCTGTGGGATTATTATGGGAAGAGGACGGGGATGTTTGGATTTGGGAAAGAATAATAAAAAGGTACCCACCCACCTCAAGTCTCTAGTGTAGTAGCAAAAGATGTAAGAGACAGGTAGCGAGCTGGGTGTCATCTTCAGACGTCCAGCCCCTCGGCCTTGCCAATGATGCTGCCTGAATCAGACAGGCACACAGACAGACAGATAGACAGGCCCAGGTGTCCTGGGTGCGGCCAGGTCTCCGGTGGCCACAATCACTGAGAAACCAGCTCCCAGGGGGTGCTGAGCAGGAAAGCCACTCCTGATCCCAGGGAGGTGGGGGGGATGCAGAATCCCCTTCACCACAGACACACGGGACAGTCACGCTGTCCTCATAGGCCATGGAGTAACGGGACTGAGGGACTGTGGGGCTGGACAGGGTGCTGAGTGCTTGGCAGAAGGCCAGCCTCTGACGTCAGGTGTCACCGGGATGCGCCCACACGGGCTGCGCACCCTGCCCTCCCTGTGTGGTCCCTTATTTTTCTAGCACATGAAAATGACACGTATGTAAAGAGGTAAAGCCTTTCTCTCCAGAGGCACATGGGCAGGCAGATGTTCGGCTTCCCTCTATCACCAACTAACGCCGCCACTGACGTGGGGCATGGGAGCACCTCATGCTGAGAACCGTCCTCGTGTTCAGCCAGGGATCACGCTGATTTGCAGCTGATCAAAGCGAAACTGCTCACTTCATACAGAAAGAGCTTTTAAGACTTCCACGCCCAAGAAAAGAACTTGAATTCTGACTCACTAGCAGCACGAGTTGTGAGTAGCTTTAGGTGATTTTTATAAAAGTTTTCATTGAAGTTAGAATTAAAGGTCATTATTTGTGTAGATAGAATACAGTGTCATAAGATTAACAGAAAGAAAACATAATCATTGTAGGGCCATTGAATTGCTGACTGCACTTTGGTAGCTAAATACTTGCCATTGATGATTTCTCATGATTATTACTTTCGGAGGAAAATCGAGCATATCTGTGTATCCCTGGCTGGACAGCACAGTTTGGGGAAGAAAGTGAGGAATCAAATGAGGTCATTATGCTTGCTTGTGGGCGGGTGTGCATGGGTGTGGAGCACAGTGGAAGGGTTTGGCACTTTTAGGCCAAAGCCTGTGGTATTTAAAACTAAGGAGGTGGTGGATGGGGTGGGGGCAGGTCCCAAGCAGAGCCCCATTCTGTGATGCCGAGGTAAAAAGTAGAGCTGTATTTATCTAAATCAACTCAGGAAGCGGGACTTTAGGAATGCATGTGCCGCTAAGATGTGTTATTGGGGGGTTTGGCTTGGTTTTGTTTTTTATTTTTTAGTGTGGTGGGGCTGTAGGAATGGAGAGAAGATGAGTCTAAAAGTAATTACCGGGTGGATACAGTAGCCCCACTTCGAGTCCTGGTGCTGGCTGCCCCCTGGTGGATATGGTGTGTTTCACTGGTTCCCAAACATTTTCTCTTGCCTAGTGTTTCATTTTGTTTTACCTAGTGCTTTTAAAATCAGAAAACACGCAATTCAGGTCCCCCCAAATGAATAGTTAAGTATATTGAGAAATATGAAGCTAACCAGAACTTCATGGTTCCATGTTTGACTGTCGCTGTGTTGGTATACTGCTTGGGGAAAGAGGTCGCCGGCCACGGTTAGTGTCCAGCCTCTGGGCTTCTGGTCCAGGCCCTCTTTCTCTGATGTCATTTCAAGGTGTTGCCTGTCTTTGGCTCTAGCTTTATTTTACTTTTACCTTTGTGCATATTTAAATTGAAATGTATGCTATTATCACCTTAAATATAAATATGGAAAAATCCAAAGATGTACATTTAAAACTCACCTGAGAATCTTTTTTTTTTTTCATCTAATAAAGTCAGCGCTTTACTTTGGAGTTGATCTAATACATTTAAACTTGACATTAGTTGTTCATACATTGTGCAGGGCAGGAATTTGGTTTAATTTGGTCTTTTCCTGGGTAAGACATGTTAAGATAAAGTAGATCAAACAACAAAATTACAACAAATTCACATATACACCCAATAAATTGACTTTTATTCACAATGTATGAATTAGAGTTCCCACTGTTCTATAAAGTAGAATTTAGAGAATTCCCATGGAAAAATAGCAAGGCAGGGGGTTTTGTAAAGTGGGGAAAAGGGAACCTTAGAAAATTAAGCTGACAGCTGCTTTTTGTAAAGGTGCAAGCAGAAGAGACTTCTGTATGACACTCACAGTCTCCTGTTTTCTGGAAAAACTGGTCTGTTTTGGGGATCTTTGCTCCCATAAGCCTCCGTTTAATTATGCGGCATTTAGCACGAGTGATTCCATTTTGCTTTGGTCTGGTCTTGGGGTCTGGTGCAGAAGCTCAGTGTAAAAGGCCTTTGATTTTTGCATCACAGTGGGCAAGGCCCGAGGCTCCTTTCCCCTTCGAGCCCCGCCACAAGGACAGGAGGACAGCGTGTGAGCCTGTGGTAACGGCCCCCGCTCAGCTGCTCTCAGTCAAAGGATGAGTAATTGAATAATTCAGCATGACTTCTGGCTCAGGATCTGTGCTCGCTTTGTAGGTTTTGAGTTTTCAGAAAGAAGCAATTTGTTTTTAAGCGTGTCTTGTTATCTCCTGGAATGGCAACTGAGTGTTTGGTCTTCTGTTGTTTCTAGAAATGTATCTAGAAATGATGGCTCTGGAGCCTGAAGGAAGCGTGTGTCCCGGGTGAGACAACCCAGCAGTGAGGCAGGCGGGGGAGGGTGGGGGGGAGGCGGAGAGGGCAGAGCCAGGGAGCAGCCGTGCTCTTGGGTAACCCTCAGGGGAGCTCCAGGGCCACTGTCTCTGGGGAAACTGAGGCCTGGGAAAGCTGGGTCACTTGCTCAGCAGACTTCAGCTTTTAGCGACAAACACAAGCTCTGAACTTGCATCTCTGGCATAACAGAATCTGACTTCCTGGGACAGGGCTGTACTTAAGGGCTCTCTGCTCATTAGCTCACTGAGGCCTTTGGCCCTGATACTTGTGGCAGGAGAGACGTTTCCAGTCTTCTCAAAAGCCAAGAAGTGGCCTGAGTTATGTTTTGTGCAGATTCTGGGACTGGAGGAATTCTACTCACGGGAAAGGAAGTGCTTGTGTGCCAGATGCCAACAAAGCCTCGAGTGAGAGGGACAGAGAAGGTGTGTTTTAGGCGTGTTGGGGAGGTCGCCTGTTGCAGCTCTGCGGCTCTTGTCACAGGGTGCTTGACCACTCACAGGCAGTGTGTGAAGGGGTAGAGAGGGATCCTTCCAAACAACTTTAATGAAAAAACAGGCAGCACTGAGGATTTGAGGGCCACAGTTTGCTGGCATCTGCCCCGGATCTAGGAAGCTTCTGGCCCAGCGCATCCTGCTAGGAGCCTGACCAGCCCAGTACCAGGGGCCCTCAGGCAGGTGCCTCCCCCAGGGGTGCTCGGGACACCCCTCCCTGCTTTCCTGAAGGTGCTGCACCATCCGAGCCTCGCTGCCTGATTCTTTGACTTCTCTGCTTTTCCTGAATCATTGGCATCATTAAAACACGTCCCGTGTGCTCATTCCTGGGAGACCCTGGGTCTCTCCCGGCATCTCTGGCCACTCCTCAGCTCCGTGCTCAGCCCTCACCCTCTCCTGAACCCCTCGCTGCCTTTCCTTCGCCTGCATCTGCACGAGCTCCCAGATGCCTGTCCATGGCTGCCCAGGGTCCTGAATAGATTCAGAATGCGTTTCCCTTTCTCGGTCATTTTGACTTTGGGGAAAGAGCCGGGAATCACGCAGGGCCAGGTCTGGTGAGCGAGCTGGAGCGGACACCTGGCATGGTTTTCCCATCTGCCTTTCCCTCGGGTGGCACCGGCAGCTGCTCTCGCTGCTTTCTGATCGCACCTTGTAAAGACTTGTAATTCAGTCATTGCGCACGCTCTGTGCAGATGGCCATTGCTGGGCCGTGTGACACCCCTGCACCCCTGGCCACACGCAGCCCCTCGCCCTGGCTGGCTGCTCTAACCACGAGGCAGGCCACTGTGGCTACTCCTGTGCGCCTGACTGTATGGAAGTGGGTTCGGCGAGTATTTGTTGGTTTCTTCCCCATGGAGTCTGATGAACCTTTCTCCCATCCAAGTACTAAGCAGGCCCGACCCTGCTTAGCTTCCAAGATCAGACGAGATCGGGCGCATTCAGGGTGGTATGGCTGTAGACTGATGAACCTTTCTGTTTTCAAAAATTCAACCATCACGACTGCTGGGAGACACACGTGTCTGGGAGTACAGAGAATGGTTTAACGGTTCCCTCCACACTCTCCGTGTCTGTTATCTCCCGTGCCTGCCACGCTGGCTGTACAGTGCCAGTTACTGCCTTGTGCGAGTGAGGCGTTGGTGTCTGGTCGAGGAATCCCGAGCCAAAGCTGACCTCGCCTCCGTGGCCTTCTCTTATCTCAGATAACCCTGAGCTGGGCGGTCTCAAGGTGCTGGACTCAGCCACACCTGCTGGGCTTCTCTGATGTACTGGCTTCCCGGTTAGAATCCCAACAAAGACCTTGGCTTTGAGATGGCTGTGGATTCTCAGGCATCCATGTCTGCAGGAAGGAGGCCACTTCTTCCCGTCTCCCTGTGCATGCAAACCTTGCTGCGACCCCGAAGCACCTGACATGAGGTTGCTGTGGCTGGGCTCATGTCGTCTTCCCAAGCCCACCCCTGACACCTGTGCGTATGTGTGTGTGTGTGTGTGTGTGTGTGTGTGTGTGTAGGGGGCACCCTGTGGGGCCCTGGACTAGCAGGGCTTCCCCAAGGGCTGTGGGCCCTGACCTGGCTCTGAATCATTACCCACTGTGCATCGCTCATGGCATTTGCAGCACCTTCCTGGCTCCTGATAACGTCTGATCTTGGTGCTCCATTGTGAGTTCTCCAAGAATTCCAAGGGCCTCTTCCCAGAACCCCACCGCTGAGCAGTGAGCAGCCTGCTCCCGAGCTGGTGTTCACCCCGCTGCACACCACTCAGCCTTTGGCTTCCTGTCCCTGTCCCTGGCTTCCCACTGCTCCTGGCCTCCGCCCAGCCCCAACACAGAGCCCGTGCAGGAGGAGCCGCCCCTCCTTCCGCATCTCAGCCCATTCTGTGTTCTTCTCAGTCCTTTGTCTGCGCCCAGGACTCAGTGGCCTCCTGCCTGGAAACAGCAGCAGCTGTCTCCCCCAGGGACCTGGTCCTGAGCAGGTTCCCCTGGGGCTCTGCTCTTCAAGGTGACCTGGGTGGATCAGTCTTTCCGTCTGTCACAGCCCGGTGCTCCGCTGACGACCCAGTCCTCCCTTCCCCTGGCCTGACGCCTGCCCCTGTGCTGTTTTCTCAGGTGCCTCCACACCTCCTTTCTCACACTGGCTCTGGCTGGATCTGGACTGATGTGTCCACTTGTTCTTAATTGTCACTAGCCCGCATCCTCCGAGGGACTTAAGCCAGCCCAGCCTGGCATTCAGGTCTGCGGGAATTGAGTGGTTACCAGGGGGTCATTCGCACACCTGCAGGGTCACTCCCTCCTCTCCTTGGTTGATGAATGGTTTCATTTTATGCGCATTTATCTGCTTTCAGCTCTTCAGAAAGACGCCGTTAATGTGCTCATTCATTTAGCCAATATGTGGTGAGCGCCTGCCAACAGCCAGTGCATTGGACTATTGGGATGTGTCATTGAGCCAGAGGAAGGTCCTCACTGTCACACAGCTTCCCTGCCATGAAAGGCGACCCATCTTCTGACCTCCACTGAGGAAAAGCCAGACTGTGGCAGACCAGAAGCGGGTACCCTGCAGGATGGGGGCACCTGCTGCCCTCTCAGCCAGCCCTTTTGCAGTGTGCGTCTCACCGTCTCCACCTTTCCATGCTTTTTCTCTGGAGGCCTCCGATGGCTTTACACACACGTAGAAGTGCCCACTTCTGCCTTTTGTCTTTCAGCGGTGAAAGCGGGGCAGGGAAAACCGAAAGCACCAAACTGATCCTCAAGTTCCTGTCGGCCATCAGCCAGCAGGCGCTGGAGCTGTCGCTGAAGGCGAAGATGTCCTGCGTGGAGCAGGCCATTCTTGAGAGCAGGTCTGTCTTTTGTTCACTGTCTCGCTCCAGCCTTCCAGTGGGAGTTCACTCTCGCCATGGTATGCAGGAGTCAGAAGTGGTGTGAATCTGCTTCCTCTTTTTCTTGGCATCGCCTTCACAATTCCCCAAGGAACTGTCTCAGGGTATGCACGGCGCCTCCTGATACCTCAGCAACAGCTCCTACCACTTGAAAGTGCCCTGGCCCTTCGTCCTGAACCAGTTTGAGGTGGCACCTGGGCCCTTCGTCCTGAACCCGTTTGAGGTGGCACCTGGATGTTGAGGGGGACAGTCTCAGCCTTCTTCCTCTCTGAGGTTCCACTCCAGCTTCCTTTGTTGCTAGAAGGACCTGGGAGTTTGTAGGGACAGTAACACTCAGCAGGGTTTCCATGCTGAGTTAGCAGCAGAAATGCTGAGCACTGAGCACCATGTCAGAGCAGGGTCTGCCCGGGTCCAGCTGGGGGTGGGGAGCTTGGGGTGAGCTCAGTGGCTTTCCTGCAGCCTCTGCTGTGACAGCAGAGAAGGCCATGTAGCCAGGTGTAATCTGAATTGTCACTTCCGGCTGGTGCCTTGCAAGAGGTTAGAACCTAAGAGACCAAGGGAGGGGAAGGAAAGGGAAGAGTACAGGTGTGTTACAGATTGTGATGGGGTGCCCCGCAGCAAACCCTAATAAAAGTAGCAAAAAGGCCTTGAAGAAACCTTACAGACTCTAACTTAGGTTTGCTCAGGAGTTGGTAAACTGCAGCCTGATGCCCGCGGCCTGCAGTCTGCTTTCAGGTTTGATTTATTTTTAAGCACTTATTTTTTTTATCATAATAAAATGTAGCTTTGCCGTTTCCTCAGGGTGTAGCTCAGGAGCAGGAAGTCCCCCCACAGCTGTGCAACCGCCGGCCCCGTGTGTCTCCAGCATTTCTCTGTCTCCCTCCTTAGCTTTCTTGGTCGTTTTCTTGGGATCCAGCCCTGCCCATTTGTGTTGTTTCTGGCTGCTTTCACACTGCAGTGCAGAGCTGAGACACTGTGACAGACACAGAGCCCCTACAAAGCCCAGCACATTTGCCACCCGCTCCTTTGCAGAGGAGGTGACGTGCCAATCCCCGGGCAGGTCTGAATCCACCTCACACTGGGGCAGACGCCCCAAGGGCTTCTGTGAGTCGTCACAGCAAGTGGGCAAATTCCGGGATGGAACCTCTCCAGCTGCTAGAGTCTGAGTGCGGGTTTTCCATGCACTTCTGGGGTGCACGCCTGCTGCAGCTGACTCAGGCAGAGACAAGCCCCTGGGGTCCCCCCAGCTCCGTGACATCGTTTGCTAACCCACACGTGGGGGATTCGTCCTCTTGCCCACAATGGACTCTCAGGATGAGCCCGTGGTAGCTCGCCGGGAAGATCCCGCTGTGGGGACGAGGACAGCATCACCCTAGTCCTTCGGCTGTGGACCTGGTCCGCCTGGCCGCCTGTGAGAGGCACCGCTGTTTTCAGCTCTGCCCTGACCAGTCCTCTCTGCCTCCTCACCCTTCCGCAGCCCCATCATGGAGGCCTTCGGCAACGCCAAGACCGTCTACAACAAGAACTCCAGCCGCTTCGGGAAGTTCATTCAGCTGCACATCTGTCAGAAGGGAAATATCCAGGGAGGGAAGATTGTAGATTGTATCCTGCTTTGTTGTTTCTGTGTGTAATGTCTGCACTCGTTTATCTCCAGGACCCAGAAATTGCACAAAACATGTCTTACCCTGGTTCTGCCTTGTTATTGCTTTAATGTTACTGTACTTAATGTGGTCATTATTCTGTGAGTTGAAGAACCATTTTGAATGGCTCTACAATTGTGTTCATCATTTTGTTAGTCCATTTTCTGTGGCTATAACAGGATACCTATTTCTGGGTACTTTATAAAGCAAAGAGGTTTTTCATAAAAAGAAATAAATGACTGCAGTGGTGGTGCACACCTGTAATCCCAGCACTTAGGAGGCTGAGGCAGGAGGATGGCTTTGAGTTCAGGATCAACCTGGGCTACATAGTGAGTTCAAAGCCAGTCTGGACTACATAGCATGATGGTCTCTCAAACAATGCAAAACTAACAACAATAATAAAGAGTTTATTTTGGCTCACAGTTTCCGAGGCTGAAATGTGCAGTGTGGACCTCCTGGCTGCGTGATGTCGTGGGAGAGGTCACCTGTCAAGGCAGCAAGGGAAAGGGAACACCCAGTTGAGCCCCATTTATAGCAACCCAGTATCAAGAGAATTGATGCAGCCACAAGACCAGCATGAATCGCTTGTGAAGGCAGATCCTCGAGACTGACCGGGCCATTTCCCACGGGTCCCCTCTCTCTAAGGCCCCATCCCCTAGCACCCCCTTTACTAGGACCAGGCCATCCACACAGGACCCTGGGGGACACTCAGACAGCGTCTGACCACTGCAGTCACCAGGCGTCAGGAGTTGGTGGCTTGGTGCCCAGTGGGGCAGTGTGATATTTGGAGCTGGACTTAGGTGAAACAGTCCATGCTTCATGTGCCGGTCTTTTGACACTGGAAACTTCAACCTGAGCACAGCAGAGAGCCCAGACCGTCTGGCTAAGCAACAGGAGTCAAGGCTATTTTTGCTGGTCTCTGTTTTGTTCCTTGACTTGCCATTGCGTTTCACATGAAGATTTATTAGAAAAAGTAAGTACACATGATTTGATTCACTTTATTCTAAGTAACAGTTATCAGTGATAATTACTCTGTAGGGATTAAGCATAGAAAACAGCTCTGAGTGCAAATTTGATTTCTTTCCACAGAACCGAGTAGTAAGACAAAATCCAGGGGAAAGGAATTATCACATATTCTATGCTCTGCTGGCTGGGCTGGGTCCCGGAGAGAGAGGTGAGTGAAAGGCCGACTCATTCTGCCTTTAATATGTAGCAGGAACTGACCAGGCCTCTGTCTGCCTGCTGTTCACTTCCCACCAATTGCAATGAATATACATTTTGCTGGGTGTGGTGTCACACGCCTGTAATCCCAGCATTTAGGAGGCTGAGGCAGGAGGATCACTGTGAGTTTGAGGCCAGCCTGAGCTACAGCGTGAGTTCAAGACCAGCCTGGACTACATAGTGAGACCCTCTTTTTTAGAAAGCTGAGCATGGTGGTGAATGCCTATAATCCCAGCACTCGGGAGGCTGAGGCAGGAGGATTGCCCGTCAGTTCAAGGCCAATCTCAACCACATAGTGAGTTCAAGGCCACCCTGAACTATGCAGTGAGATCCTGTCTCAACACAGAAAAGAAAATCCATAAAATCATAGAATAAGCTCTTGTGAATCCCTTTTCCTAGCCAGCGGGATGTTGATGTTACCTTCTTCTTTCTCTTTCTTTAGAAGAATTTTATTTATCTGTGCCAGAAAACTACCATTACTTGAATCAATCCGGATGTATAGAAGATAAGACAATCGATGACCTACAGTGCTTTAGAGACGTTATTGTAAGTTACTTTTTTGTTTTCTTCTCTTAGGAATGACAAGCTGCATTTTCAGTTTGAGAAAAACCCATTTGTAAAATAAAGGCAGGAATGATTAAGGTTGGGGGCGCGGGATGGGTTTTCTGTCTGGTCGAGTGCTGTGAGGACCAGGGTATGGGAGGGGAGCGCAGGGCTCCTGAGAGTCGGGCTCAGGACGGGTGCGGCTCACTCGGAGCCGCAAATCCGAGCATGTGCCCCTCACCCGAGACAAAACTGGACAATCTTGGGTCTTGCAGAAATGTGCGTGACTTTTTTTTACCCTTAATTTCTGCAAGGTACTTTTTTCTTTTTTGCCTTTCTGAGACAGGGTCTCGCTATGCAGTCCAGGCTGGCCTTGAGCTCACTTTGTAGCCCTGGCTGGTCTCAAACTCACAACCATCCTCCTGCCTCAGCCTCTCAAGTGCTGAGACTACAGGCGTGCACCACCACGCCCGGCTATTGGTACATTATAGCTATGCACAGCGATCACGCTCATCACAGGGAATTTGTACCTGTTCATGGAATTCTTGGTCTTCTTTTCTCCCATCCTCCTCCACTCCCGTCAGCCCCCCTTCCTCTCCTGATTTATAAAATCTTGGTTTCCAGTCTTTTGTTCTCTTTTTTCTTTTCTTTTCCCTTTTCCCTCCCTCTCCCTTTTTCTTCTTCCTATTGGAACATTTTCTTCCCTTTCCCCAATATCTATTATACATTGGGCCTTTACTTACACTTTCAGATTCTCACGTCAAAGAAACAGTGAGATATTTAAATATGTGCCTGATTTGTTTCTCTTAAGATTACAGACTCCAGGTACATCATTTTATCTGTAAATTCCTCAAGCTTTTCCTTCTTTATGGCAGAGTAATACTCTATTCTGTGATACCTTCTTCATCCAGTCGTTAGTTGGTGAGCATTTGGGCTGTTTCTATGATTTTTCAATTACAGACCAAGCCACTGTAAACATGGGTGTATATATATCACTGTGCTGTGATGCTGTTAATTCTTTTGGGAGATGGAATAGTTGAGTCAAATGGGATCTCTAGTCTTAGTTTTCTGAGAAATCTCCACACTGATATCCAAGTGGTTGCACCAGCCTACACTCCCACCAACAGTGGAGAAGGGTTCCTTTTTCCCCAAAGCTCTGCCAGCATTTGTTATTGGTTGATTTCTTGAAAACAGCCATTCTTTCTGGACTGAGGTGGAATCTCAGCATTGTTTCAAATAACCAATGTGAGGCTAGAATATCGGATCTAAAAGGATTGCAGTTAGTGATCCCAAAAGCTTTCTTAAAAATAGCAAGGGGCCCTGAAGAAACAACCCCCCAGCTTCAAGATGATACAAAGAATAACCAAAAAAGATTGACCAGAGTCAGTGGAAAAACAGGAGACAGTATAGGAAACCTGTTCCCAGTAGTCATGGCAGAGAACTTCCCTGGCCGGGAAAAAGAATTTGATATACAGATGTGTGAGGCATATAGAACTCCAATTAACCATGGCCAAAGAAAGGGCATATAATAGTCAAGATTCCAGAAATTCAGCACAAGAACAGAATCTCAAAAACTGTTAGAGCAAAGAAACCACCTATAAAGGAAAGCCCAGCACCATCACAGCTGACTTCTCAACACAAGGCAAACCTCCTCACATCAAGGAGAGCTTGGGGTGAAATACTTCAGGCCTCAAAAGAAAACAGTCTCCAGCCCAGACTGACGTGCCCCACCAAACTGTCATTCAGAGCCGATGGAGAAATAAGATACTCGCATGACAGAGAACCGGGCTGCTCATGACCCAGGAGCCGGCAGGCCCGGACCCGTTGGTCTGGCGGTCACTAGGGGGCGCTCGCAGCGGGGACTCGCTCACCCTGAGGGGCCAGACACTGCCCAGGAGCTGCTACTGCCTGTGTCTTGGGGCTTCAGGTCCCCCTTCAGGGCTGTTCCCTCTTCCTGTTACTGTATTCGCCTTAGCCAGAGGGTCGCCTAGCTTGCATTGCTCAATTGAAATGATAGGTTTTAGCGTTTGAAATGTGGTGTCACCAGCGAAGGACCTGTCCTCTCCCGAGGAAGGGAGATGTGTGCCGAAAGCCCACACAGTGCAGGCGCCTCACACGTGGATCCTGCTTAGGATTCTGTTCATAGGACAGATCTGTGGGTCCTTCGATATTTCCTTTTGGTAAAGCGTGGGCCCACCAGCAATCCTGATAACCCAGCGGATGTTCATTCCGATCACAACTGTGACATTTTTCTTCTGAAAGTTCTAAGCAAAGAAACAAAAATAGACTTTGGAGGAAAAAAGTGGAAAAAATATTCCTTTCTTTAATAATAATAAAATTTCCTCCTAAACCTGTGTAAATCAAGAACTGGGGAAGTAGTTTAAAACTGTGTCATAAAGACCAGGGATTTACCTCAGCGGCTTAAGCACTTGTCTGGCAAGTGCAAGGTCCTGAGTTCGATCCCCAGTACAAAAAAAAACAATGTGTTATAAAATGTAGTCCCTCGTAGGAAGTGAAACTCATGCTCAGGTATATTTAATAATACGGAAAACTTTGTCTGCTATTTCAGAAGGGCTTAGGGTGTGGTTCAGTGGTGAGCGCTTGCCTAGCATGCAGGGTGCTGTGGGTTTCACTCCGCAGTACTTTTTATTTAAAAGATACTTGTTTCACATATTGCCTGTGTAGAAATTATATATGCAGAAAAAAATCCAACCAAAAATATGTACCAAGAGGTTACCTCCTGTGGCAGAATTCTAGGCTTTTTATCCTGTTACCGTCCTCTGGATATTTTGTTTCTATAGTGAACACGGGAGCAGTTTAACGATGACCGTGTCCCCAATACCATCGTTTCTGTCACACAGTTAGTGTCTCTATAGCTGTGGGTGCTGGGTCCGTGGATTCAGCCAGGCACAGACATTGGGTCCCATGAGGACACGTACAGGTGTCGCTGCGGCACCATGGCAGAGGTTCACGGTACCGCACGGTGACTTCTGCAGGCTGTGTGGTGTTAGGCGGTATACGTCAGTTGTGCGATATCAGATATACATGGTATTTGATAATGAGGGGATTAGATATTACTAATAATTTTGAGCTAATTTAGTGTATGGGGATATACATATATTACATGCAAACACTGCTCCACTTTTTTGTGTGTGATGCAGCATCTCACTATGCAGTTCAGGCTGGACTTGAATTCATGGTGATCCTCCTGCCTCAGCCTCTCCAGTGCTGGGATTACAGGTTTGCGCCACCATGCCTACCTTGCATGTAGAGGTCTTGAGCATCTCCGTGGACTGTGGTGTCCATCGAGGCTCCCAGACTGAACATCCTGGAGGCGCCAAGGGCAAATGTTGGGAATACAGTCAGCCATCGAGAGTGCCACCTGGCTCATGGATGGCATTAGCACCCTTGGCTGAAGTGGGCGTCTCCCGTCCCACGTGTGTGAATCCCACCAGAGAGAGTGCGGTGAACACGCCAGGCGTCACCCTTGCCCTGTGCTGGAGGGATGGAAAGATCCGGGCGAAGCCACACTGTGCTGCTCTGTGGAACTGATCTCAGTATTTCTCCCCAGTGTCCAGGGCCGTTTAAATTCCCGTCTCCGTACCTTAATTTCTGGGCACCCCTTTTCTCAGAGGAGGTGAGGTCAAAGGACAGGGACCACATTCTGCGGAGCCCAGGAACAGTGTGGTCACAGAATGCATTGAAAGGTGAAAGGAGAGAAATGATCTCTGTGAATCATGTATGAAAATGTCACTTTAAGGTTCAGTTTTAGCTATTATAAATTATTTTGATGAACCTTGATGGCATTGGGCTCTGGCAATAGGGTCTTTTAAAACTTGTGCTTATTTCCTTGAGAAGTTTGTTTTGTGTCTTTTAAAAATTCATCACTGGAACCAGGCAGGGTGGCACATGCCTGTAATCCCAGTACTCAGGCTGAGGCAGGAGGATCCCCGTGAGATAGAGGCCAACCAGGGCTACATCATGAGTTTGAGGTCACTCTGAACTGCATAGCGAGAGTCTGTGTCAAAAACCTCAAAAAGTCACCATTGACAAGAGCTAACATTCATGGAAGGAAGTAGCTCTGAGGTGCCTGCAGTTTAGGGGAGACCCGGATTCTCCTGAGGCTGAAGCAGTGAAACCTTTGCTCCGTTTCCCCACTGTTTTGACCAAAACCTTCCAAATGGCACTGTGTGTATCTTGGTCAGGATGAAAGGTTTCAAGTCAGAGGTAAGAACAAATCCATCTTTCACCCGAGTTTCACCCAGCAGGGTGGCAGCTGATGAGAGGTTGAGGACCCCTGGGGTCTCCTGACCGTTGACGCCTGACCTGCGGGCCGTGGGTCCCAGACGCGTGTGGCCTCAGTGATGTGTGTGTGATTTCACTCACAGGAGTTGGATTCAGCTAAGACGGAAAGGATGGATTTTGTGCTTGGACGAGTCAGTCTGTTTCCGTCTGAGAAAACTTGGGAGCCCTCAACATAAGGAACAGAGAGGAGCCGGGCACGGGGGAGCTCGCCAGTCACCACGGCACTCAGGAGGTTGAGGCAGGAAGATCGAACGTTCAAGCACAGCCGCAGCAACTTAGGCACATTGAGAGACCCTGTGTCAAAATAAATAAATAAAAAAGAGGGCTGAGGGTAAGGCTCAGCCTGAGACCCTTGGTTCAGTCCTCAGCAACACGGGGCGGGGTGTAATGTTATAATATTACATCATAAAGTAGAGCCTTACGTGATTAATTATCTCATAGGGCACTTACACTGTCATTTACCAAACCCCAGACACCTCCCAGGCCCTTTGTTCAGGACCCAGCTGAGGTCCCCTTGCCTGGTGCCTGCGGAGAAGGTGACCCCTCCTTGCGGTTCTAGGGTGACAGCCTTCCTCGCTTGGGTGCTGAGGACCCCACCCCGTTTGTCACCCCGTTTTTATGTGCTGCGTTAACGCTTTCATGGACCAGGCCTCTCGTCACTGTGCCCCGGTTTAGCAGTTCGGAGCCAGGCTGAGACTCTCCCAGGGGTTGGTCCTTCTTGAGCCACGTTCTGAGGCAATAAAGAAATCATAGTGGCTGCTCTTCCAGAGAGGGCCACGTCCCTCAACAGTGCGAGGAGGGCAGCAGGAGCCGGCAGGGAGCCCCTCCGGCAGCTGGGGTGCAGCCCTTAAATTCCCGCACTGCCACTGTCGGGGCCCTCGGAGCGCATCTCAGTCAAACCTGAGAGCGAAGAAGCCGCTGATGAACGAAGGGGCCGCCGGCTTTGGCTTTGCTGAAAGTATTTTGTTCCATTTCATTACGTGTCTTCTTACACGGTCTGAGTACGGATTTGAAGAACTTAACCAGGAATTCTTCACACCTACGTGTGGATGTTTCTCATTTCATAGTAAAGTCTCCGAGAATTTTGTTTCCTTTTAATGTTATATGAATTCCAAATGGGTGATTTAGTAAAGATTTTATTTCCGCAGTCATTGTCAGATCGACTTAGAGTTCCCTTTCCTTTCTATTGTTTTAGTCCTGGGGATGGAACCCCAGGAATGTTCTACCATGACCCAAATCTACAGCTGTATAATTTTTGTGGAGAGACAAGGTCTCACTAAACTGCCCAGGGTGGGCTTAAATTTGGGATCCTCCCACTTCGACCTGCTGAATTCACAACCGGCTGGTTTCGAAAACTTTTATAAAATAGTGCTGAGTATGTTATTTTACATAAGAGGGCATCTTTAAAACACAAGGAAAGGGGAAAATTAACTTTGGCACAGCATACTTATAATTATTTTAAAAGCCTTGAAGATAACAGATTATTCTATATTTCTTAACCTTTTTTTTTTGCTTTTAGTTTTTAGAGTAAACTTCAGTAATTATTTTCCAAAGTATTTAGGCTTTTAAAAATGATAAACAGGACTGGGGGTATAGTGCAAGATCCTGAGTTCGATCCCCAGTATCAAATAAATGAATAAATAAATGTAAATGATAAACAGATGGTTCCTATTGTTTGTATCAGTTTCGGTTTGTACCCAGGAAATGGTAGTCTTTCCGCTTTTGATTAAGTAACTCACCGTCTCTCCATTTTGACAGTGAACTTTATCGAGGCGTGTAAGAAAATGCTTCACCTGAAGCTTATGTTGATGAATGCTGAATTTTCGCACCCATGTATCCACAGCCATGCTCAAAATAAGGACAGTGCTGTACCCATGTGTTCTTCTGTGCCCCCTCACCTGGCCCTAGGACACTCTGGTATATTCCAGCATTTCATGTCAGAGAAGTAACAGAGTGTGTGCTCTCCCATGCCTGGCTTTCTCCAGTGGAGTACCAGTATTCTTCCTTTTTTTTTTTATATTGATATTATAATGGCTTTTTTTTTTTTTTTAACCTGTTTGCTCATTAAGACTCTCAGTTTTTGGCCGGCCATGGTGGCATATACCTGTAATCCCAGCACTCAGGAGGCTGAGACAGGTGGATTGTTGTAAGTTCGAGACCTGTCTGGGCCATAATGTGAGCACAAGTCTAGCCTAAATTGCGTAGGAAGACCCTGGCTCAAAAAAACAAAAAAAAAAAAAAGAAAGTTTTTGAAGGTGGACATGGCAGTGCATGTCTGTAATCCCAGCACTTGGGAGGCTGAGGCAGGATCACAAGTTCTAAGCCAACCTGGACTACACAGTGAGTTCACATTCAGCCTGAACTACCAGCGAGACCTTGTCCCAAACAAAGGAACAAACAACAACAACAAAAAATCTTAATGTTTGTTGTAAAAAAAATGCCTATATCCAGGTGTGGTGATGCATGCCTGTAATTCTGCCTCTCTGGAGGCTGAGGCAGGAGGATCACTGTGAGTTCAAGGCCAACCTGGGCTACACAGTGAAATCCTGTCTCAAACCACCTGCCTAAAAAAAAAATGAAAAAAGAAAAAAAAAGTCTATACATGAAAGACATGATAGATCTGAATGTTTGTAGCCTGAATAATATTAACAAACAACCTTATTTTCAATCTCATAAACTTTTTACCCAGCCAGGTTTTTTTTTTCATTTTGTTTTGTTTTGTTTGTTTGTTGGTTGGTTGGTTTTTTTGTCGTTTTTTTAATACTGGGGATTGAACTCATGACCTTAAACTTGCCCAGCTAAATCCCCAGCCCACACAGCCAGATTTTTAAAAGTAATTCCATAGGTTCTTGTTGGATTGTTGAACAGATCTGTTTGCACTCTCACTGCTTTAGTGTCTACTTTGTGTGCTTTAATCCTGTAACTTGAATAACTATCTCTAAAAGAACAATATGTAATGTATCAACTAGTGATTTCTTACTGTTTATCTTCTTTTCTTGAAATTCTGTAATATTTCTACCTTTTTCCTGTTTTTTTCTCTTTTAAAAAAATGTATAGTTGCTATTGTAAAAAATAGAAAATAGGAAGTGCTATAAAAGATATAACTGCATGTATATTCACGTGTGCAGGATTGTTATCCATATTTCTTAGTTCTTGTTTGATTGTTAAACAGATCTATTTGCAGTCTCACTGCTTGAGTGTCCCTTTTGTGTGCTTTAATTTTGTAACTTGAACAACTATTTCTAAAAGAGCAATATGTAATTTATCAACTAGTGATTTCTGTTTATGCTTTTTCTGAAATTCTGTAATATTTCTCTCCTTTTTTCTGTTTTATCCCTTTAAATAAAAAATTAAAAAAAAAGCAACTCTAGAGGCCAGGGATTTAGCTCAGAGGCATAAGTGCCTGCCTTATAAGCATGTGGTTGTGAGTTCGATCTCCGGTACAGAAAAAAAAAAAAACCAGTAATCCTAGGTACAAAAAGTACATGTTTTGCTGGTGGTAAAGCACTCGCCTAGCTTTTGCCAAACCTGTGCTCGATGCTTAACACCACAAAAAAAAAATCAAAATCACTTTGATCAAACTGTTTTTGATTTTTTGCGTGTTTTTTTGTTTTACTTTTTATATAAAGCTATAATAAATGTAAATGTTGCTGTGTCATGTCTGTCACTTCCTTTAAAAACTCCAGCATGTCATACAATTCCATTTACTGTGTCTACCCATCTGATTGTAGGGCAGTTAGAATTCTGGTTTCCTCGGGAAGCGTTAACGTCGTCTCGCTGCACTCCGCCGCCAAGGTTTCCTCTGCTCTTCTTTCCCACTGAAACTTTCTGTGGTCCTCATTTCCCACATTGCAGTCGTTAGAGACGGCACGGGGGGAGTTTCTTTCTGTGGCCGTAGACAGTAGATAATCCATCCTAGACTGAACTAATCGAGCCAGACCTTGAATCTTGGTTGCACCATCCAGAAAAAGCTCCTGAGCCTCTCTGGACCATCATCATCCTCTCCCTGGATGATAAGGCTGTAAGATTATGTGCAAGGGTCGCCCTGC
>PVLA01013987.1:0-32174 GCA_004027455.1 Hydrochoerus hydrochaeris
CTGAAGCAACCTCACTGAGACAACACTGAGTGCCCATGGCGCTGCTCCAGGCCAGTGAATCCTGAGCCCAAAACTAGCTAAGCAATGGGATGCTGTACAAAAGGCTGTCATGTGATGCTATCTTGCTAAATGTATCCATAAGTGCACTACAGCGGTTGAGAATTTGCATTCCTCCATCAGGATAGAGGCCTCCACCTGAGCCCAGCTTTTGGCAATTTTTATTCATTTTCCCACGCTCTTGCTGCCCTTTCCCTCCTCCCACCTCAGGAAAGTCTAGAGCTGCAGCCAGATGCTACAATTTGTAACATGTTCCCTCTTAATCTTTCATATTCTTGAAATCCAAAATCAGGTATGTGTCCGTCTTATTGCTTATTACATGACTGAAAGATAACATTTTTCCAATCTATCTTCTTCAAATTTACCTTCACTGATATAGATGAGGAGAATAAATGTTTCTCCAATGTGTGCTCAAAGTAGTCTGCCTAACTGCAGTAAGCACTGTCTTCATTTATCCTGACAAATCCATTCCTGTTGTGAGTTAAGAGCAGATTGAAAGCTGAGGGAGAATGTGTCCTCAAGGGTTCCTTCACTGAAAGAATTCAGTGATTCTCTGTGCTTATATTTTTTCTGTATTTGCTTTTTATCCTGTAAGATGTGGGCATGTTTAACAACCTTTTAAGATAAATCAGCCTGACCTGCTTGTGCATACCTATTATGTCAACACTCAGAAAGCTGAGGCAGGAGAATCTGGACAGGTTTGAGGCCAGTCTAGGAGCAAAGTGAACTCATGCCCAGCCTGAAGTGAATGGAAACACCTAGCCTGAAACAGACAAAAAACAAACAAACAAACAAAAAAACTGGTTTAATACAGAAATCATTTTGTGATAATTTAATAAAGAAATTACATCTAGAAATGGAAGGTTTGCACTAATCATGCTTGCCTTCATTGTAATAATCCCAATCATTATTTTATCTATGAATTCATTAATGAAAAACAGTGAGATATTTAACTGTTGTATATCACCTCAGTAAAAAATTGAGAATAAATTGGATAATGCCAAGGAGGTAGCTCAGGCATGAAGCACATACCTGGCAAGTGTGACAGTGACTCACAGATTCCATTCTGAGTATAAAAAAAGTGCAAAGCAAACCAATGAAGGAATAAAGAAAAGAAAACAATACCTGCAATATATTCTCAGTTAATACTCAGAAAATGAACACATTTTTGATGGCAGAGAATAAAGTCATTTTTCAAATTTAATATTAAATACATTGCATGATGTTTCGACTTCATCTGAAAAGATTCAAAATTTAAAAATGATGAAGGAGAAAAAATAGGGTGAGTATTCTACCATTCACCTGTCCCATCTACTCTCTTTTGTACAATTTAACACCTATATTTAACAGTATGCTGATATTCCATGTCATAATGTAATTGTCACATTTTAAATGCTGCAGAACATAACACAGGATCCAGTGGACCCATCTCTTACTTTTCTACTGTAAATTTGGAATTCAGAATTGTATTAGCTGGCTGTGAATATTACTAACTTCCCCTCATGGATACAGGAAATAATCTATGATTTTGCCTACTCAGTATGAGGAATGGAATGTCAAATGTAGGAGTTCAGGAGAGCTTTGAATGTACTAGAGATCTAAAGAATCCAACTGAGCACCTGGCTCCCACACAATGACTTCCATGAGTGTGGGGGGAGATCTAGAGCTTACCACAATGCCTCTTGCAAAGCTTCTATCAAGGACCTGCTTAGGCAGCCCCAGAGCTCAGTGATGGGAGCCAGAAAGTGTGAGAAGGTGGGAAGATGAATGTGTGCCAGCATGCTGAAAAATCTGTACTGAAGCCAGGAGGTGATGATTAAGGTAAGGTCTACTGCTCATTTTCTAGAATACATTCAGAGCCTTTAATATAAATTCATGTAAAACAGGACTCCTTGGATAAAATGTATCTCTGACTTAAAACTATGCATGCTTATATAATAAAACTTATGATTCCTTCCAACAGTTGAAAGACACCAGACCACTCTTAAGACTTGGAGGACAGGTTTGACTGGAACAGACTGGCTCTGATCCTCTTCTACACTCTAAAGGAAATGCCAAGTCTATTTTGGTTCTGTTTTCTCTGGCCTTATTTCTAACCTTTGTGTTTTTATTTTTAGAGGCATGTAAAATTAGAAAAACAATCCTGGAATCCTACTAAGGGATAGCCATTGAAAGTGAGCAAATGCTGAGGTGGAAGACAGGAATACTAACTTAGATGAGGGACATAAACCCCAACCCTGAGGAATACACACAATCCATATCTGATTTTGGTGTTCTGTGCAGATCTTCCTTGGCCAACTGAAACAGTGGAAAGAATTAACTTCTAGGTGAAACCAGAAGGAGCCATTTCCAAATGTATCACACTTATTTGTGAAATCATATTTCACCTAAAAGATGCTCTCCAAACTTTTACTCATGTGTACAAGAAAATACATTGATTAGAAGTTGAGGATTACAGAACATTTATTGTACACTTAAAAAGTGCTGGGAAATCCTCTGTATAGGTTTCTAATTCTCCATTATAAACTTTGACAACAGTGCTTGCCATGCCAGTCTCTTTGAGCAGCTGCCAGTCTTAAAGCAGAAGACAGGTTTCTCCAACATCTCTTTGGTGAATCCCCATTGAAGCCAATGACCAATGGAATGTTGACCAGACAGATAGCTGGGTTTATTTCTGGAGAGAGATCTCATTGCATGAGCCAATAGAAACTGTCAGTCATGACCAGGGCTACTCTTTTGTGGATAACCAAATGGTCCTAGTGAAAACTACCTCCCAGTCACTGAAACATCTCCCCTTAACTATTACAAATCTCTCTCTCTCTCTCTCTCTCTCTTTCTCTCTCTCTCTCTGCCTCTCCCTCTCCCTCTCTTCCTCTCTCGCTCTCTCCTCATAAACTAGAAAAACTAACTATGCTTCTCAGTTGATTTGAAAAGCTCTCAGACTAACACTGCCTTCAGAAATTATGCTGAGGTAGTTTACAACATCTGTTTATATTTCACATTGCATTTGTTAACTAAGAGTAAAAAAAGAGATATTTTAGCCTTTTCTTTTATGTGTACATATATGACATGTGTATTTTTACAAAACATGTAAAATGTGGTTGCTAGGTGATAAATATCAGTTTAGCACATGACCTTCAAAAATAAAAAAAAATTTAAAGAAAGCATAGCTTTGTCCTGCTGCTAGGAAAGTTTGCCTAGATGTTTAGATGGATTACACAAGTACCTTGGAGACTTGTTGGCCCTAAGGCCCAGAGAGGAATTCGCCAAGTCAGTTGTTTCTTTGATGTATATCCAGAGGTGGTCTCCTTCACCAGTCAGAGCCCAGTTATAAAAGTGCTCTAACTACTTCCAACACACCTTTTTACATATGCTCTCTTCCAATGAAAACAGCAATAGTTTATTACAAAGTTATCTTCCTTTTTAAAGATTCCTGTCACTATTAAGACCATTGGCAACTTGGGCTTATACATGCCTCATCGAAATAAGTTCACAAAGTAGTTAGGAAGATAAAAATTGTGAACCAGTTTCAGGCTAGATAGACTGGTCAAATTTTGTCTTCTACTCTCGCTGGATGGTATGCACTGGCCCTGAAGTGCAATCTACTCAAAAACGGACTTCAGCGGTATGTAAGTCAAGTGAAAATAAAGAGGGAAAACCATATAGACTGTTTTCTGCATTGCATATAATGGCATATAAGTTTCTAGAGTACTCCTTCTTTGGAATGCATTCTCTTTTTTTTTTTTTTAAATTTTTACTTAAGGAGAGAAAAAAAGCATGTAAAGGGTAGAGATAATACAGAATTTCAGAAAAAAGATAAACAATAAGAAATCACTAGTTGATAAATTACATATTGTCCTCTTAGAAATAGTTGTTCAAGTTACAAAATTAAAGCATACAAAGTAGATTGTCAGACAGTGAGAGTGTAAATGGCTATGCATACATGAGTCTCTACTTGTATTTCTATCCTTTCTGTATTAGAGGGTAAAACAAAACTTAGTAAGACAAAAGAAAACAAATTTCTATAAAAACATGAAACCAAAAAGTCGTATAAAACCACAGTACAAGGTGATCTACAATGATTGCTGTATTGTTTCTTATTATCTTCAATAGAATTGCCTATATCATCAGGCATAAATGAATATAGCAGTATAATTGAATATAGCAGTACATAGCAATATTAGTAAAAAAATAAAACATTGTAGACAATATAAAACTTCAAAGGCAGGTAACAATCAAACCAGAGTGGATATTCTAGTGAATCTTGTCATCTTAAGTGCAGTTGCCTATACTCTCAGACTTGATACTATCAATCATAACAGCTTTGAATAAAATCTATCAATACAAAACAGTGATCTAACAAACCAGATTTGAGTACAATCAGTTATGGTAAAACAGTGTAGGTTTTACAGAGCTTTAGATTGACTTAATAGGAAATTAAGGATGATTACCATACTATATCCTGTTATTTTAGGGATTACTGTTTGTACCCTCAAATCTAGTACAGGTAGAATGACTGGAACAGAATATAATACATCTAAGCAGAGTAGTGTGAGTAATGTGGGTTTTAAAATCCTGGTGCACTAGGAACAATATAGTATATCAAGGCCATCTATGTTAGAGATTATAGCCAACCTTCTCTGCCTCATTTCTGCTATGCTATTTTTCTGCCTGTTTGTCTACTTTTCTCCTTCATTCTACTGCCTGCCCTGCTCATTGAGGCCTTTCTGCCACTGTGCCTAAAATCCTGGTATTTTTTTTCTCTCTCTCTAGAATGTCCTTCAGTATTCTCTGTAGGGTTGGATTGGTGGTCACAAACTCCCCCAGTTCCTCTTTGTCATGGAAGTATCTTGTTTCTTCATTAATTTCTTGTGACAGTTTTGCAGGGTACATCAATCTGGGCTGGAGGTTATTTTCTTTCAGGGCTTGGAATACTTCACTCCAAGCTCTTCTTGATCTGATGGTCTGTGTGGAGAAGTCAGCCGTGATTCTGATGGGCTTACCTTTATAGGTAATCTGTTTCTTTTCTCTGATGGCTTTTAATATCTGTTTTTAAGTTGAATTTATGGTATCTTGATTATTTTATGTGTGGGTGCAGATATGTTTTGGTTGTAGGTGGCTGGGGTTCTGTATGCCTCACATAACCAAATGTCATTTTCTTTTCCCATGCTTGGGAAATTTTCCTTAATGATTTCCATAAATAGCCTTTGTAATTCGCTTGTATGTATTCCTGCTTCTTTGTTCATATTTCTTAACCTTAAATTGTAGATTCTCTTATCATCTTCTAACCTTTGTATTGTTACTGCCTGTTTCCTTGTTGTTTTTAAGAGATCTTTCATTTCATAATCACACTTTGCAAACTTGTCTTCAAGTTTTGATAGTCTATCCTTAGTTTCTTTTAAGGCATTTTGCCAGCTTTCAATGGAGTTTTTAATTTCCTGGTAGTCTCTTTGAATCTGCTTCATGTATTCTATATTTTCTTTATATTCTTTATCGAATGTTTCTCTCCTTTTTTTGTGTGTTCCTCCCTTCTACCATCTGTATCTTCCCGAGAGATGCTCCCTGAGAGCATTTCTTTCATTACTCTACTCATATATTGCTTTACCTGATTTAATATTTCAGTTTTGAGCTCGTCTACAAGTTCCCGAAGATATCTTTTAATGTTCATTGAAGCCATGCCTGCTGTTGTGTGTTTGTTGCCCTCAGTCACCCTTGTTTTTCCCTCTCCTGGATCAGGGCTCTCAGGATTCTGGGCTGGGGGCCTCTTCCTGCCTCTTTCTCTGGGTATGGTCCCAGCTTCCTCCACACTGGTCACATTGCCGGTCCCAGCCCCCTTTCCTGTTGGCCAAGCCTCCTCCAAAGCATGCTTGTGAGGGCCCTCCCCACTCTCCTGACTGCTCTTATCACTGAGGTGCAAGCAGCGGCTGCCTAAGCCTGCCCCTCACCACTGGGCCAACCAAACTGCAGAGGCCTTTCACCGGTTAATGCTTGCTAGGCACAGGGAGTTGATTTGGGATGGCTCATTGGGTCCCAGCCAGGGGCATGCCCCAGTCCAAGCAAATCCCATGAATCTGCTTTGGGGAGGGAGGAACCAACTGAAGTCACTGTTGCTCCCAGTTCAGGCTCCTCCTGCCAGATTCCAACATGTTGCCCATTTGGTAGCACCCTTCCCGTGGAGGGGGGGTGTCCTAATCCCAGCACTGACCGTGGATTAATGAAAGTCCCTTTGCTGGCTCCGCTCTCAGTCAGGCTCACCAACCCCCAACTTCAGCGCTGCTCTGCTTCCTGTGAGTCATGGTGAGAACGAGTTTGAGTGGCTCTGCTGGCTGTGGCAGATTCAGGCTGGTGCAAATTCAGTCCACTGCAAAGTTTGCAGGTCACAGGGAAAATACTGTGTCCAGCTGTTCCAGTTGTAGCCCCAACATATTTGACAAGCTTTTTTATGTTTTAATTTCTTCCTGTTTCAAGAGGATCCATCTCCCTCTGTCTGGGTCTCTCCAGGGTGTTTTATTCTGGCATATGAGTTGTTTCTCAAGGGAGGCTCTGTTTTTTGTTGCTCACTGATTGGCCATCTTGTCTTCCTTTTGGAATGCATTCTTAAGCACTGAAAGATGCTCAAACTTTACAAGTTGAAAAAGTGCCATTTGATATATCTCTGCACATGTGCATGGCTTACCTTGTCTAAGAGCTTAATTGGAATGCAGGGAAAGCATTAATTATGATGTATTTTCCCAAATAAAATCACAGTATAAATGATGGGGAAAAGGTTAAAATTGTATAATATTCACACTTTCTCTACATTAAGGAATAGTCATCGTTGATGCTCAAAGTAAATATGAGTCATTTGAAAACCAGACATTTTAGGCTCATGTGGCACTCAAAACCCCAGAGCCTGAGATTGCTCTCACATTTGCAACCTGAGGTCAACACAGCCTTTATCAAGCTTTATACAGAATTATTGAAATTAAGGTTTCCTTTACTTTCCCTTCTTGTCTTGAAGATGGGACTTCAGGACCCATTATAAACCAGGTCTCTATAGAGCAATACTCATCCTTAACTGACTTTATGTAAGCTTCTGAAGCACTGCATATTTTACAGAAAGTAAATGGACAGTTTAGAAGTCATGGATCTTTTTCTCTCAGTGACCTACAACGGATAAAGTAAACTTCTGGAAAATATTCAGATGTCCACCATAAGTACACTGAGTTCTTTAGAGGACTTACTGAGACCAAGAAGCTAGGGTGGAAAGATATAATGATAATGTGAAATCAAACATTGATTTCTAATGAGAGACAAGCAGCATACCAAATGCCTATTGCATTTGGAGATGAATGTGAGATTGTTAATTTTAGACAGTCATAAGATCAAAAACAAGACTATCTACCAGTTTCTACCAGAGCTCAAGTAGTCCCAAGAAAAGATCCCTGGTGGCTTAACAGCCAGAGAGGAGGTAGGAGCAGGAGACATTTTCCACTGTGTAGTCCTGAAGGCACAAGAAGGACAAAAACCAAGCCCTCTGTTTTTTTTAGGTTGTTAGTTACTTTTCAGCAGAAAAATGAAAATTCCTCTGCCTTCTTATACTAATTACTAGTGACACTGGTAAAACATATTTTCCTAGATCCTGTTCCTCAATAGAGGGAAGGGTAATTCTGAAAGACATGTTTATTATCCAGTCAACCCCAGATATTAAAAAAAAATGTACAAATATTTCACTTTATACGTAGGCAAAACTGCTTCCTTAATATTCTACAATAGGAGCTAGGAGAAATCCAATGTGAGAAAACAAGGAAACCAAAACGTCAATGTCTTTGCTGTATCCTTATTAGAATTAGATCTTAAGTCTGATTCCTGGGGATCCAAGAAGATCAATACTGGGCTCAACTGCTACTGCTGTGGGAAACCAGGCCACCTGAGAAAGAACTGCCTTGAGGCCCCCAACCCATGCCTTGACTTCAAAGGCTGCCACCGGAAGGAAACCTGCACTCTGAGGCTGAGGCTCCAGAGCTGAGATTCATCTCCCAGGTATTCTAATAAGACCAAAGGGCCTGGAGGCACTTTACCTTGTCCCCTTGGCCAGATTGTCATCTCTGCCTGTCATCTCCATGGAGTAGCCCTGAGTGATCACAACTAGAAGAAAAAGGCAGCCAATTGATGAACACTGGGACATGTGTCTTTGTCCTTCAATGTCACCCTTTCTTCTCAGGATCATACTTCAATAAAAACAGTCACATTAAACAAAAAACAACATCTGACTTATGACATAACTATAAAAACTTTCTCTTCCCAAGTTTCTTTTAGCTATGCCTAAAAACCCAGCTCCCATCCTAGAGAAATTTTATATCTTGTCTAAAAATTGTAATATCTATCTATCTATCTGTCTATCTATCTATCTATCTATCTATCTATCTATTTATATCTCCAGGTTCCCAATTAATGAAAATGATGCTGAGAATGGTTTTTAGGAATACAAGGAGTATGGTTGTTTATGTACAAAACTTAATAGTGTTTATGATTGGTGAAAATGCATTAATCTGGCTCTCGTTTGTCATTAAAAATTTAGCAATAAATGATTACTAAAGCTAGAGGACTTATGACAGAATGTCAGACTCCATCCATAAAGATTCTCAGAGTGACTAGGTTAAAATTTCTAGCCCCTAAAAGCAGTTTCTAAACTTACCAGTCAGCTCTAATGCTCATGCATTGATTGTGCATGCTCTCATGTCTTGGAAAATTTATTCTTGCATAGAGGATGCCAAACTCAGAGTAATCATACAATAAAATAAATTACATACATGGTTGATTCCCTTTATGTTCCTTGCAGTGGGATCCATCAGATCTTGTCCAGAGACAAGGTTATAGGCCTCATATTGAAGCACTCACTAGCCATACTCAAATGGTATTAAATGATACAGCAGTTGGTCTTCCTCCTGAGTAAAAAACTAATTAATGGTACAAGTCATCCTCCAAAATCAGTGGCACTAGACATTCTAACAGCAGCACCAGGGGGACAACCACTGTTGTAAAAACTCAATATGATGTGTACATTCTTGATCCTCCATCTAATATCTCAGTAGGTATTCAAGATATTAGAGGACACATCAATGACTTATCAGACTCTAAAATGTCCTGAATCTCATTTTAGTCTCCTTATGAATAGTCATTACTAGCTCCTCTTGCTGGAAGGTCTTGTTGACTACACTGGCAATTACCCTGTTGCTTCTCCTATTTGGCCCAGGCATACTTAACTGTTTCTTTGCATTTTCCTCTTTTAGACTTCAAGCTCCATGCTTATCATTAATTAAAACAATTGTCTGGAGTCCATTAGTGTCTGACCTAGATCCCCAGTTTCCCAAGTGAGGTTACCAGGAATGTTTAAATAAATGAGACAAGTATGATTTTAGGGTTCCAGGAGGTTCAAAACCCTCTTGTAAAGTTCTTAACTCTGTGGCCATGATGAAGGCTAAGACCAAGAGTTTCTCTGAACTCCCCTTATTTATTAGGTCCAAACAAAGAGCAAGGGTACTGATGAAAGTGAGGAAAATGAGCAGGACCTTGGGAGTTACTTCAAAGACTTCACCAAGTAGTAAATTATGCCAATTTAGGAGGACTTAAGTGCATGATGACATATATGGTAGGAGTGAGACTGCGGGAGTGAGATGTGTACAGCTGCAGTCTCTATCTACTTTATTGATGTTTCAGTCACATGTCCTCACTGTGGTCTTATCATGCCTTTTGAGGGATCTCTGGCATCACAGACCACTCTCGGCCTCAGCCAGGACCAGTGGTTCATAGGGGTTCCCTTACTATGCATCAGCTCCCATCACAGGCAAGGGGTATAGATCTAGGACAGACTCACAGATAAGCATAGAAAGACAATTAGTTAACTTTAAATCCTACTCAGAGCCACTTCATTGTGTTCTCCAACAATAGCTATCGAGGATCTTTAGATAGCCACTCTATGCAGTATCTCAAATGGCCAATCAACAAATGTGAACCATTTCATGATGACTAAGCTAGATCACTTATTATTGCCCGTTAGTGCCTTATGGCAGTTAGAAATACTTCTTCAGAGTGAGGAATGTGATGAGTAGCTAAGTTAGATAATATATTATAGTCAGTCACAAAAGACTGGGCCTCCAAAGGAGCCAGGGCAAAAGGTCACATAGCTTGCAACTCTGGGGGAGATAGCCAACTTCCACTGGCCATACCCCAGGAAAACAGAGATCTAGAAATGATGGGAAGAGCAGGGTTTGTGGCTTTCTGGAGAAGTGGAGCTCTGTTGAATGAATTTATCTCAAAGGGAGGGGGTAAATTATTGGAGATAAATGCTTTGACTCCCTACCGCTGGCCATATGACCCTGAGAACGAAGGATATGAGTTAAGGCTAGGAAGTGTAGAGCAGGACCAATGCCTCTGGCTGTTGGATCCAAACATCCTGAGGTCTTGCTTGCTGCGCCAGAAAACTGTCTCCCACATGTGTCTTTCTGCAACATACTCACAGGACAAAGCCAGTCTCATTTTTTCTGCAGTGTCAGGGTGGAGATCCCTAATGAAGAGACCAAGGCAAATGCCTTACAGTGCTGGTCATAAGGAGACGTGCAATGCTCCATAGGTCTCAAAGGAAATGCCCCAGTCCTAGCTCGGGGCGGTGTTGACATCTATGCTCCAGGCCTCACGTGCAACTTCCTCAGTGCACCCAGATGGTATCAGGCATGAAAATAGTGACATGTAGATATGGAACATCTGATCACTCTCTTCTTTTCAAAAATGCCTTTGTTTCATGGCTTGTGTTCTCCATGGAGGGGATTGTTTTAATTTATTTTGTTTTGTTTTACTTTGGCTTGTTGTTTTAAGTTTTTCAGACAGAGTTTTCCTATATAGTCCCAGCTAGCCTTGAGCTCACTGAGCAGATGAGATGGCCTAAAATCCCCAAGAATCTTTCTGCCTCACCCTCTGAGTGCTAGGATTACAAGTAGTCCACATCATCCCTGGCAAAAAAAAAATTTTTTTTTTGTATTTTCTATGTACCCTTGCTACATTATTCAATTCCCTATTTTGATCAATATTACCTAAGCAGCCTTACCTGTAATCCTGTTGAGACCAAGGCAAATGCCTCAAAGTGCTGGTCACAAGAAAACATGCAAGGCTCCCTAACTCTAAAAGGAAGTGCCCCAGTCCTAGCTCAGGGCAATGTTGACATTCATGCTCCAGGGCAGAAACATACCTTTCTCAATAGGCCTGGATAGGCATCAGACATGGAAATGAGTGACATGCAGATATGGAACATCTGATCAATTACTCCCTTCTTTTCCCAGAAATGCCTTGTTGCTTTGGCTTTTGTTTTCCATGGATGGGATTGTTTTAATTTGTTTTGTTTTCTTTTACTCAGCCTTCTTGTTTTGTCTTTTTCAGACAAAGCATTGCTGTGCCGTTCTGGCAAACCTTGAACTTACTATCCTCTTTCTGACTCACCTTCTGAATGCAAGGTTTACAGGTGAGCCAAAGCATGCCTGGAAAAAAAAGTCTTTGTTCTTTTCATGTACCCATGTTGCATGACTGAGTTCCTATTTTGATATTACCTAAGCAGCTTTACTTGTAATCCTAAACACTGATTGTAGTTTGAGCCACTTTGTATCATGCCATGATTTTGCTGTATAAAATACCTGTGCCAACACATTCAGGACCACACTTAGAAATCAAGCTATACTTCTCCTTATTTCTAATAAAATTCTCCTAACTTCCCCCTTTGGTTTTTGACTTCATTTCTCCATAATAGCAAAACATGAGCTTGACACATCAGACTGCTAACAATTATGGAACTTTTTAACCTCAGCACTAATTTACTTGAAAAGTGTGAAATAGATTTTCATTGGGCTTTTCTGACTCAGATTTTTCAATACAATTTTGTTGCCCATGGAATACAGCGCTAATTTTCTCATAAAGGCACAGAAAAAGGACTGTCAGGCCCATGATTATTCTTTGGAATATTTCTATTGATGAAATCATAATTTCAATTTTATGAGTTTTATTATATTAAACAATGAGTGCTTAACAGGGAAAAATCACAAAAATAAAGTATTGAATGTTTAATATCAAATGTTTACCTTTTTAGCATCCAAATTTTCAAAACTGACAGATTTTGGAGTACAAAGTCAAAAAAATGAAAAGACAAATTCACCTATGAATTACAAGGAAAACAGCAATAATGGTGTTATGGTTTGTGTTTGGTAGTCTGTCCCAAGCCTCCTGCAGTTATGGGAGGCAGGTCTTGACAAGAAGGCTGAGTCCAGCATTTGTGATTGGTTTGCTGTGGAGCCCTGGAATTTTCTGTGTGAGTGCTGCACCCACAGAGGGGCTGGTAGCTGACATACAGCATAAGGCAGAGAAGGCAGCAGGCTCTTCCATTTTTGCTCTTCTCACCTTTCGTTCCCACTGCCCCCATGAACAGCTGCCCCTCAGCCACCTCACCATGCCTTAGAGCCAGCTGGAAATTGACTGTAACCTTAACACATTTTGAACTAAATAAACCTTTCCTTAATTTATCCTGAGCATCAGGTATTTTGTCTCAGCAATGGGAGAATATTTGGATTGTTCTATTTGGTTTTATGGACACTTTGCGACTTTTGGACTACTCAACTATGTATGTGATGTTTGTTTCATCATCTGAATCAAGGGGTTCTGCATTCACTGTGTCTGTATCATTTGGTTCTTGCTGTATTTCACTGTCACAGGAACACTGAATCATATGGCTGTGGAGGATTAACTACTGTTCAATTTCTAACACCCAGGTGAACTGAATCAACGTGGATCTGGATGTGGAAGGCCCATGTGGAGATTGTTGCTAACAGCATAAAAGGAGAAATGGAGGGAAAGATGGTATGCAGTTGATTCGCCTGGAGAAAACTCTTACCCTATTTTACCAGATATGAACTTAGGTATTCTTGTCATCACAGGAGCTTACTGTCGATGTCACTTTTTTGGGGATCTCTGGCCCTTAGCTTGTGTGTTGCTTCCTGGCTTCAGTACAGATCTCTCAACTTGCAGGCACAGATCTTTCATCTTAATGGTTTAGAATTATCAGTTTCCATCACTAACCTTTGGGCCTTCCCAGTGCAGTACCTCGGTATAGACTCATGTGAGACATTGCTATAGACTCTAGACCTCTGGCTACATACAAAGAGGATATTGCCATGGGCTGTAGGTTTTCACTTGGACTTGTACAGGAGGACATTGTCATGGGATCCAAATCTCAGCTGGATTGTTTGGTCTCTAGTGCATGGGCAGACTTCCTGTTCTCTACTGCATTTGACTTTTTGGGGACTATTATAACATGGTCCTATCAACTATGTGCCCTGTATTAAATCTGTTCTGGATTTCCAGCATGATGGTGGAGTAATAAGGAGCAGAGAAAACAGCCTCTCCTAGATACACCATTTAGAGGCAGGATTATACCATTGAGAGGAAGACAAGGAGGAAGGAAGTGGGTGCCTTGGACCCAGGCAAAGGCTGAGGTCTAAGTGGAACCCCATAGAACAAAAAGAAAAACTTCAGTGAAAAAAGGTAGTAAGTTGTGACAGCTTTGCCCAGGAACCTGACTCACTGTGTGATGGGAGCTGTTGCAACCTGGGGACATGTGGTCCTGGTGATGGTGATGGCTGGCAACCCTGGAGGCCTCTGCAGAAAGACTTTGTGGTGAAGGAAAGTAGCAGATGTGGAGAACCATGCTGGTTGGTGGTGAGTGTAGAGGTCTTAATCCTGCCACAGTGTGGATCCACTGGCCAAGAGCCATTTTAAAGTCAGGCTGAATAAGCCTGGAACCAGAACTGTTGCTGTTCCTGCAACAAATCCTACCTGTGTATGGATCTGTGGAATTAGTTTGGACAGCAGCAAGCCCAGTGAGCCTGGTCTCAGGGCAGGCCTGCTATGGATGTCTGGTACTCAATCACTGAGAGAGATTTTCCCTAGATAAATTACAGAACATTACAGCATTGGTCTAAATTGCCAGAAGGCCAAATCAGGAATGCTTACCCTGATGACCACTTCTTCTTACTTCCCCAATTAAAAATTCCTCTTTACTTTCCCCATGCATGGGAAGAAAATTCCAATCATCTCCTCATGTGTCAACCCAAGCACTACATCCAGTCCAAGGTCACATGTAACCCTCACCCCCATATCCAGTTAGAGGAGTAAGACAATGCATTGCAGGTTGTGGGCTCCTCTCCATGTTTCTTAAATAAAAAGTCCACTGTCACTTTTTATGATATACTGCTGCTCTATTGCACCAGAAAGCTCTAACATTTTGGTGCCTTTTTAAAAGAATTTATGTAAAGAAAAAAAAAAAGCAAAGCAGAAAAAAGAGTAGTAAATACAGAATTTCAAAAAAAGCCCTCAGTAATCACTAGTTGATAAATTATATACCATGATCTTAGAAATAGTTGTTCGTGTTACAAAATTAAAGCATGCAAAGTGGACATTCAAACAGTCAGACTGCAAACAATTCTGCTCAGTGATTCAGCAAAAACAGTAATATGGTCATCTATCTTACACACTTAAATACACATGCAGTTATAACCTTTAGAGCATTTTCTTTTCCTCTCTTTTTTACAATAGCAATTACACTTTTTGGGTTCTATTACTCCTATAGTTCTTATTACTTTTTACAGTAGAGCCAAATGTGATATTTATAAATATGATACTTATTTATTTCACTTATGAGCATAGTCTCAAGTTGTCTCCATTTACCTACAAAGGCCTCAAGATCATCCTTTTTTATAGCTGAATAATGTTCCATTGTATAAAAATGCCACATCTTTTTCATCCACTCTGCACCCTACAGGACTCCATGAATATTTTCCACAAATGAATTATGTGACACATGTTGAGAGCATAATTTACTACACTCAACAGGGCTTAAATGACACTATAGCTTATCTGTACACTGAATAAAAAGATGAAATTAATTAAAAAACAAGCATCCTACAAAACCAGATGGCATTAGATATTCTAACAACCCAGGAGGTACTTATGTACTTGTAAATACTAAATGTGCATATGACAAATCAATGACATGTCAGTTTCTGGAATTCCCTTAACCATATCTGTATCTTTCTTATGGGGAGGCATTATTAGAACTATGGTCATAATTATCCTGTTGATTCTATTATTTGGCCCCTGCATACTTAATTGATTCTTTGCCTTTGTCTGCTCTCAACTTAAATCTATATGCCTACCAAAGATGAAAACACCTGCTATTTACTGAGTGCCACTACCTAAAACTCTGCAGAGTATTCCTGACTGCCATTCAATAACTTTAATTCCCGTCAGGCTGAAAAACCCAGATTGGTCATCAACCATTACTCCTTACAGAAGCTCAAGTTACTTCTTCAGAGAGGAAAATGTTACAGGCAGCTGAGTCAGTTAAAAATGTTATAGGCAGTCATATAGGGCTAGGGCTTCAAAGGAGCCAGCGCAAAGGACCAGATGTCTTGTGACCTTGGAGAAGAAAAATATCTCCTGCTGTGGGCCAGATCCCAAGAAAAAGACTAAACTTGGCACTCAGTCCTCACAGGGAGATCTTCTTAATATGACTTTTTGTGTTTTCAACAACAGAGATAAATATCAAGAGGAAACTTGCTAAATATCAATGTGATCTTCTACCAGTGACACTTGGGGTTCCTAAGACTGGTAAACCGAAACAAGGCAGAGATGCCCAAGCCCCTCCCCAGACCATGCTTCAAGTGTGACAAGAAAGGACACTGGGCAAGAAAATGCCCCAACTCACAAGTTCCTTTGGAGCCTTGTGCCCTCTGCAAACTCAAAGGCCATTAAAAGAGTGACTGTCGTTGTCACTAGTGAGTGGGCAAACAGTTCCTTAAATCCTTGCCCTCACAGGAGATCTAATCACCACTGGATTCTTCACTGACTGATGGACTTGGACTTGCTACTGATGGTTGAAGGGGCTTGGGGCCCAAAGCCCCCATTAAGGGATCCTTTTCAGAGTCCCAATTCTTATTGTAGTAGGTCTCAGGTAAGACACTCTCTATACTTGTAGACATGAAGTCTATTTAGATTGTTCTTCCTGAGTTTTCAGGCCATTATATTAAATCCTGTCTCTGTAGTGGGTGTTGATGGCCAACCTACATAGGTTCTCATTAATTTAATTTTTTACTCTGGAGAGAGACCAGCTGCTGTTTCTTTTAATGGCTGTTGGGTATGACCATTTAAGGCCTTGATATGTGGACTATAACATTTTCTCTGGACAACATTTGATCTATCCCAGTGCAAGGAATCTAAAAGTAATTGAGTGTGTTTGTTATTTGTTTTATCTATATGATTACTTGGAGTTTAACACCCTCTGATTAAGAACATATTTTCCAAGACATGAGAGCACGTGCAATCAAGCCATGAGCACTACAGCTGACAGGCAAGTTTAGAAACTGTTTCTAAGTGACAGCAAATATATCCAAGTGGCTCTTAACCCCCTTTATGCATGGAGTCTTATATTTTGTCATAAGTCCTCTAACATTAGTAATAATTATCTCTAAATTTTTGATGATATTTGAGAACCAGATTAATGCATTATTTTGCCCAGTGAAAAACTCTGCTAAATTTTGTATATGAACAACAATATGTATTGTTTTTACAAAAATCACTCTCTTAACCATTTTAATTAGTTAGCATCCTGGTGATATATACATATCACACACACACATGCATGTAAATATACTTGTATATACATGTGTATTATTGTGTGTGTGGGTGCAGGTGGGTGAGAGTGTGTGTGGTGTATTACCATAGTTAAATAGTACAAAATTTCTCTAGGATTTGACCTTGATTTTTACATATAGCTAAAAGGAATGTGGGAAGAGAAAGTTATTACATTTATAACATGAATAAGATATTGATTTTTTTCTATATGTGATTGTTTTTATTGAATTATAATGCCAAGAAAGAAAGCCTGAGTTCAAAAAGGCCAAACAGACATGCGCCAATTTGATGCAATTGGCTGGCTTTTTCTTCTAGTGGTGATTACTCAGGGCTCCTCCATATACATGACAGGCATAGAGGACAATCTGGCCAAGGGGAGGCAGAGTGCCTTGAGGCCCTTTAGAATTATTAATGTCCTGGGAAGATGAATCTGAGCACTGGGACCTCTGCCTCAGAGTGCAGTCTCCCTTCCAGTGGCAGCCTTTACAGTCAGGGCATAGGTTGGGGACCTCTTAAGGCAGTTCTGCCTCAGGTGGCATGGTTTCTGATTGTAGCAGCAGTTGAACCTAATTGTTGAGATCTTCTGCAGCCTCAAGAATCAGCTTTAACATCTATTTCTCTTAAGGCCATAAAAAGGCAGTCATGTTTTTGTCTGTTTCTTTTTCACATTTCCTTTCTCCTAAGGAATACTAAGGAAGTAGTTTTGCCTATGTATCAAGTGGACCATTTGGAGCAAAAGCTATGTTTTTAGAACTTTTCCTGATATCTGAGTTTGACTGGATAATGACCATATCTTTCAGAATAATGTGTCCCTCTACTCAGGAACAGGATCTAGGAAAATATGGTATTACCAGTTTCAATAGTAACTGGTATAAGAAGGCAGAGGAGATTTCATATTGTTGCTAAAAATTAACTAACAGTCTAAAATAACTAGAGAGCTTGGTCTTTGTCCTTCCTGTGCCTTCAAGACTACACATTTGAAAATATCTCCTGCTCCTACCTCCTCTCTGCCTGCTAAGGCACCAGGGGCCTTGCCCTGGGATGACTTGAACTCTGGGGGAAAATGGTAGATACCCTGGCTGTTGAACTTCTGACTGTCTAAAATTAACAATCTGACATTCATCTTCAAATACAATAGCAGTTCACAATGATGCTTGCCTCTCGTTAGAAGTCAATGTTTGATTTCACATTATTGTTACATCTTTCCAGCCTAGCTTATAGGTCTGCATAAGTCCTCTAAAGACCTCTATGTACTTAGGGTGGAGATGTGAAAATTTTCCATGATTTCAATTTATGTATCATAGGTCACTGAGAGAAAAAGGCACATGACCTCTAAACTGTTCATTTACTTCCTATAAAAGATGTGGTCCTTCAGAAGTTTGCATAGAGTCAGCTACGGATTGAATCTGGCCCTGTGGCCTGGTCCACAGTTGGTCTGGAAGCCCCATCTCAAGACAGTAAGGGAAAATAAAGGAAGTCTTATATTCAATAATTCTGGATAAAGCTTTGATAAAGGCTATGTTGACATCAGGTTGCAAATGTTGGGAAGAACAGTCTCAGGTTTGGTGTTTCTCAGTGTCATAACGGCCTGAAGTGCCTGGTTTTTCAGTGACTGACATTTACATTTGAATATCAATGATGACTATTTCCTAATGTAAAGAAAGTCTGAACACTATACAGTTTTGATCATTTCCCCATCATTTATACAGTATGATTTCAGTTGGTAATAAACATGAAAATTAGTGCTTTCCACTGCATTTCTAATTGTCTCTGGGGAAAGGCCATGCATATATGCAGAGAAATATCAAATAGCCCTTTTTAAACATGTAAAGTTTGAACATCTTTCAGTATTTAGAATGCATTTCAGGCTGCTGTGTAGATTTATTGCCTCTAGTAAAGTCATAACTTAAAAGCAAATTTGAAGAATATGTAATAGTTGGTTTAAATTGGCTTCAAGCAGTAATAAACAGGTGGTAGAGCTATCATCCAAAACAGAAATTATAAATGTTAGAAATATCCAGATTTTAAAACAACAATTAAGTAGATTGTGGGAACAGGAAAACCATCTTACTTTGGTTCCAGGATATACTGATAACGTAGCTAAGGTTATAGATGCTTATTTATTGCAGTTGCATTGAGAGATTTCCTCTACTGAAGAACTTTGGCTTTTTAAAAACATCTGTGGACTGTATGATTTCCAACTCTGAACTATGGAAGAAATCAAAGCCACCCTTTTCTTTTAAAAATCCACAAAATGAAACCACTAATAAAACCCTAACAATCTACTTCATATTGAAGTGGGAAAATATCCAGAAGGAATTTTCAGCTTCAGCTTCAGTGAGATGAAAGTGCACTATGCAGATTGTTCGCCTTCACTGCGTTTGGGCTTTCGGTGATCTAGTAACACTGTGTAAGAACTAGAGGGTCTTACTGTCATCCTGCATTGAAACATAATTTAAAGACAGGACTCATCACTGGGAACCACAGAGATCAATCATGGATTGTGTGTGTGTGTGTGTGTTTTATTAAAAAAAAAGGAAAAAAAGAAAAACACTAAATTTGTGCAGCTATTTTCCTATGTTGAAGAGACTTTCAAAGTTTAAAATATCATAGTAAGTAATCAATATTAAAATTTTTGTGCACACTAAGATACTGTGTATAAAAAATGCCTTAATTATTAACAAGCCAATGTGTTATGATACCAGTATCTTCTTGCTTTTAAAAATTAAAGCCAACAATGTTTCTGGCATGATAAAATCATGGAATTAAATCTGGTTTACATTCATGTAGAATGTTTTTGTTAAAACATATTCCACACCATTTTTGCTATGTGAGAATATTGTTAATATCTCTGCCTTTTTTTGCCAGAATTTTCACATAATGTATGTTCATGGTATTGCTGTATAAAGAAAAGGGTGAATATATATTTGTATGAATGTTTAACTGCTGGAAATGTCCATGGAGTTGGGCAATTTATATTCAGTTTTTAATGTATATAGGTCTCTTAAGAGTTTTCATTTCTGTGTCATTTAAACTTTATTTGAGTAAATTCACTAAATATTTCTATTTTTTGGTTTTTTTACTCCTGATTTTTACATGAATTCTAATCCTTTTTCACTACATATGTTTTTAAAGAGTTACAGTGCTTTAGAATTGTTTACAGCTAATGCTGACCTTGTGTTTTAAATTCCAACACTATGCATTACTACCTCCTCCAGTGGTTAGTATGAAATGACAGCTGACAATGTATGATTATTTTTGTGTCTTTTAAAAAAAAGAATGCATTTCAATGAAGTAAGAGTCTACAAATTGATGTAATATTGTATGCAATGCAGAAAATAATCTATATGGTCTTCCCCTCTTTATTTCTATTTGACTTGCATACTCCCCATGTCCTCTTTTGAGTAGATTCTACTTCAGGGCTGGTGGATGACATCTGGTGAGAGTAGAAGACAAAATTCAACCAGTCTATCCAGCATGAAACTGGTGCACAATTTTATCTTCTTAGGTTACTTGTTAATTTATTCCTATAAGACATATATAAGCCCAAGGTGCAAATAGTTTTAATAGTGACAGGAATGTTTAAAAAGAATGGTAACTTTATAATAAAATATGACTGTATTAATTGGAAGAGGGCATATGTAAAAAGGTGAATTGGAAATAGTTGGAGCACTTCTCTGGCTGAGCAGCGAAGAAGACCACTTCTGGAGATATGTAAAAGCATAAATTGATTTGGAAAATTCCTACTCTGGGTTCTAAGCCCAACAAGTTTACAAGATCCTTATGTAATCCATCTAATCACCTAGGCAAACTTCCCTAGCAGCTGGACAAAGCTATGTTTTCTTTACATTTTTTAACTTTTGAAGCTCACATGCTAACCTGATATTTATCACCTAGAAACCACATTTTACATGTTTGTAAAAATACACATCATCTATGTACACATAAAAGAAAAGGCTAAAATCTCATTTTTTGTTGTTAGTTAACAAATGCAATGTGAAATACAAACAGATGTTGTAAACTACCTCAGCATAATTTCTGAAGGCAGTGGTAGTCTGAGAGCTTTTCAAATGAACTGAGAAGTATAGTGAGTATTTCTATTTTACTAGGAGAGTGATATTTGTAATAGTTAAGGGTAGATGTTTCAGTGACTGGGAGACAGTTTTCAATGAGGACCATTTGAGTGTCCACCAGATAGTAGCCCTGGTCATGACTGACAGTTGTTCTCAGTTTCTATTGTCCCATGCAATGAGATCTCTCTACAGAAATGAACTCAGCTGTCTGTCTGGTCAACATTACATTGGCTAGTGGCTTCAAAGGGTTTCAGCAAAAAGATATTGGAGAATCCTGTCCTCTGCATTAAGACTGGCAGCTGCTCAAAGAGTGTTTAAGTACCTAGCAGAGCAAGCACTGTTGTGAAAGTTTATCAGGGAGAGTCACAAGCCTATACAAGAGGATTTCCCAGAATTTTTTAAGTGTACAATATATGTTATGTAACGCTCAACTTCTAATCAATGTATTTTCTTGTACACATAAGTAAGTTTAGAGAGCATCCCTTGGGGGAAATCTGTTTTCCCAAATAAGTGTGCTGCTTTTGGAAATGGCTTCTTCTGGGTTCACCTAGAAGTTTGTTCTTCCCAATGTGTTCTTGGTTCAGTGGCCCAAGTGAGATATGAGCAGAACACTAAAATTGAATATGGCTTGTGTATGTTCTCCTGGACAGGCAAAATCCAGTGTGTCTTGTAACTCAAAGTTGGGGTTCATATTCCTTATCAAAGATAATATTCACATCTTCCACCTTAGCATTTGCTCGTTTTCAATGGATTTCACTTAGTAGGAGTCAAACTCTTTTTTTTTGTAAGTCTAGGATTGTTTTTGTAATTTTACATGCCCATAAAAAGAAAAGAACATAGTGGTGGGGAAAGATTATTATTAAGGCCAGAGAATAGAAACTGAAACAGAAAGGTGTTCCCATTTCCTCTAGAGTGTAGAGGAGGATCAGAGTCAGTCCGTCCCAGTCAACCCTTTCCTTCAAGTCTTTTTTTTTGCCAAGATTTTTTTTAGAATTCTTTTTTATTTTACAGAGAATAAAACAAAAGAGGGCAGAACAAAGCAGATCAGAACAGATCAGTGTAAGCAACATAGCACTTCACAATAGGACAATTTGGATATTAACAGTAGCTACCATAATGTCTCTTTCTTTGAAATAGTTGAGCATAGCTTCACACATAGTAATATCAAACATAACAAAATAGAATAAAACCATTCAGGAGAATGAAACTATTACAAGGAATTCTGAACCAAATATCAGAAGATGAACAATGGCTACTATAATATCTCATTTTTCATAAAAAATTGTCTATACTATCACACACATTAAAATCCAATAAGACACAACATGATAGAACCAATGGTAATAGAAGAACAAAAGCATGGTAGGACTTCAAAGCAAGATGATATTAAATCAGCAATGGCTGCCATAATGTCTTGTTTTCTTCAAAGTAACTGTTCATACCATCACACATAATAAAATCAAACAAAACAGAATAAAACCATTTCAATCAATGAATGAGAATATTATAAGGCTTCAAAGCAATATAATGGGGAACCATGATTACCATAGAATCTTATGTTCTCTTACCATTTGTTACACTAGGGAGACTATACAGTATTTATACATGTGAGTTTGATTTATTTTGTTTAGGAGTATGGTCTCAAGTTGCATCCATTTATTTATAAATATCTCGATGTGATCATTTTTTATACCTGAGTAGTACTTCATTGTATAAAAATACCACATATTTTTATTCATTCCTCAGGTGATGGTCATTTAGGTTGTTTCCAAGGTCTGGCTATTACAAATTGTGCTGCTATAAAGATGGGTGCACATATATCACTGTGGTAAGATGTTTTCAGTTCTTCTGGGAATATGCCTAAGAGTGGAATAACTGGGTCAAATGGGTCTTATGATCCCAGCTTTCTGAGGAACCTCCAGATTGACCTCCACAGTGGTTGCACCAGTCTACACTCCCACCAACAGTGCAGAAGTGTTCCTTTTTCCCACAGCTTCTCTATCATTTGTTGTTGGTAGTTTTGTTGATCCTGGCCATTCTTTCCGGAGTGAGATGGAACGTCAGTGTGGTTTTAATTTGTATTTCTCTAATGACCAACAATGATGAATATTTTTTCATGTATTTATTTGCCATTTGTATTTATTCATCTGAGAACTGTGTTTTCATCTCAGATGCCCATTTTTGGATTGTGTCTTTGAATTTCAGATGTCTGAATTTTTTTAATTCTTTATATATTCTAGACAGAAGTCCTTTGTCTGAGGGACAGTTTCCCAGTTTGTGGGTTTTCTTTTCACTCTGCTGCAGATTTGTTTCAACATGCAGAAAATTTAATAAGATGTGATCCCAGTTATTGATGCTGGGAAGTATTTCCCATTCAGTTTGTTTCTTGTTCATGAATTCTCTACCCACACTTATGTCTTCAAGATTTTTACCTACTTTGTCGTCCAACAGATGTAGTGTTTCTGTTTTAATATTTAGATCTTTGATCCATTTAGACTTTAGTTTAATACATAGTGGTAGGCATGGGTCTAGTTTTAGTTTTCAACGTATGGATAACCACTTTTTCCAGCACCATGTATTAAAGAGACTATCATTCTTCCAGTGAACATGTTTGGTCCCTTTATCAAAGATAAGGTTTTTGAGTATGTTTGTAGTTGTGGTTGTATCTTCTAGTCTTTATGTCACTATTTGGAGTTCTATATGCTTCACTAATCTCTATGTCATTTGCCACTCTCATGTTTGAGAAGTTTTCAGCTATTACTTCTATAAATAGCCTCTTGATATTTGTGTTGTCTTCTCCTTTTTTGTTTGTCCCTATTAATCTTATGTTGTTTTCCTTTGCATCATTTTGCAGCTGTTGAATTGTTATTTTCTGATTCCTTATTATTTTTAGAAGATCTTTACTTTTGTCTTCACTAGCTGCAATCTTATCTTCAAGGTCTGAAATTCTATCTTCAGTGTCGTTGAGATGGGTTTTGCAACTTTCAATAGAATTTTTGATTTCCTGTACATATCTTTGAATCTGCTTCATGTATTTTGTTTGTTTATTGTACTGTTCATTCAGAGATTCTATCTTTTTGCTTTGCTCCTACATTTTTTTAGCTGTGTCTTCTTTAGATGTGTTCAGTATTTCTTTCACTACTTTTATCATTTCTTCTTTTATCTGGGGGATTATTTCTGATTTGAGTCCCTTCATAGCTTCCCATACTTGTTTCTTTATTTCAGTTGATATCATTTCAGGCATTTCAGGTGTATGACCTGAAATAAGAGGTTTGAGATTGCATTTTGGTCTTTTGTTTTGTCATTTTCCTTGTGTTTTTAGAAATGTTCCTAAGCTTTCCCTGGGCATGTTGGAAATCACCTCCTGCTTCCTCAGCTCCTGGGACTCATGTGGCCCTGTCTTCCCTCTCAGCATGGGTATGGCTTTCCTTGTGATGAGGGCTTGGCTCCCTGGTTGAATGGAGATTGCTGGGTGTGGTCCATTCAAGCCCAAGAAGCCTCTGGAGCCTACTCCATTGTCCTATGGGGCTGGGCAGTGATGGTCCCAAACTATCCCCAGGCCAGCACTGGTGAACTGGAATTCACCTCTCAGCAGTGTGGGCCTCTGTTACCAGGATTCAATCCCTCCACGTCTTAAGAAAGGCCCTGATCTGGTGTTATTTAACTGTTGGAAGCTGTCATAAGTTTTATTATATAAACATGTATACTTTTAAGTCTGAGGTACATTTTATCAAAGGAGTCCTGTTTTACATAAATTTATATTAAAGCTTATGATTGTATTCTAGAAAATGAGCAGTAGAACTTTCCTTAATTATCACTTCCTGGCTTCAGTACAGATCCTTCAGCATGCTGGCACACATCCAGCATTCTACCTCCTCACACTTTCTGGCTCCCAGATCTGAGCTCTGGGTCTGCCTAAGCAGGCCCTTGATACAGAGGCATTGCGGTAGGCTCTAGATCTCCACCCACACTCATGGCAGCCATTGTTGTGGTACCCAGATGCTCAGCTGGATTCTTTAGATCTCTAGCACATGGAAAGGTCTCCTGAACTCTTCTACATTTGACTATTTAGGTGACTATTATAAAATAATCTTGTAAATTATGTGTCATGTTTTTAATCAGTTTCCTTGCCATCTCTGATTGCAAATAATGGACACTATCAAAATCATCAACATGATCATCATCATCACCATTATCATCATCATCATCATTGCATACCCCCACCAGTATTCTATTTTGCAAGCATGTATTTTACCATAATGGATCATTTTTATCACTCATGCATGAGTAATCTGAGATTCACTTTCACCTACTGCAAAACTTGCAAATATAGGTTTTGTATATCTGTGCACCACACTAGAATATTTCTAGAAGAGCAATTAAAACAAAACTCATTTTTAAGTTATGCTGTATTGGCATGAGTCTATTGGACCCTCTATGATGCTTGGGGAGACGTACAGAAAAGCTGTTCAATGAAACACAATGTGGATCAAAATTTTCCACTTTTGCACACCTGCACACAACTTTCCATGCCTCAACAAGTGGATAAAATGGTAGATATTTTCCTGTACCTGAGGAAAAGCTACTGATTCACATAGCCAACTACTATAATTCTAAAGACCAAATTTATGGTAGAAAAGTAAGGGATGGACCCACTGGATCCAGTGTTATGTTCTGCAGCATTTAAAATGTGACAATTGTATGATAATATGGAATATCAGCATACTATTAAATGTAGCTTTTAACTTTGATTGTAGACAAGAGAGTGGATGCGACACACCAATGGTAGAATAATCTCCCTAGTTTTTCTCTTTCTTGATGTTTAAATTTTGAATCTATTTAGATGAAGGTGAAACATCATGAAATGAATTTAGGATTAAATTTGAGAAATAACTTTATTTTTTGCCATCAGAAGTGTTCTCTGACTGGGCTTGTTCCAGTCCCCCAGGCACATGGGATTTACAGCCAGCTACGGGGCTCCATACAACTAACACAAAATTAACTATTTCTTTTTTTCCTCTTTCTTTATAAAAACCATCAAAAGAAAAAAAGTTTTGAGTTTTATATCTAAGAACATTTAAAGTTTTCTTTCAAAGTGCAAATACCAATTCACTGCTCTTTTTTTTTTTTTAAAGTAGTTATAGGAGCTTGGCCTGTTGGTGCACTCTTGTAATCTCAGTACTTGGGAGGCTGAGGCAGGAGAATCACCACATGTTTGAGGCTTGAACTACATAATGAGTTCAAGGATAGCCAGAACTAGCATGACAGAACCTTAAAACAAATAATATAATCACCCATTTGCATGTATTGAATACAACTAAGCTATATGGGAATTAATAGATAATCTGAGAGGGTCTGGGCCCTCAAGAAGGTCAGTGAAAACTAAATACATCAGAATTATGATTGGAGGCAAAGCTAAAGAATGCAGGGCCTCAAGATAAAGTCACATAGCTAAGCTCATATCTTCTCTATGGGATAAGTAGATCAAGATATTTCAGTGACCTTATTGTATTATGGGTACTACCCAGTCCCTTAAACTGTGACATGCATGAGACACATAAGAGAGAGACCAGGATCCAAGCCTTCCCCAAATATTCTTAGTTTAGCAGTCACAGATATGTCAAGGTTAATGACGTCAGTATATAACCTTGTACATGCAGCACTTCCTAAATGGATTGCTATTGATACAGAGGAAAGAAACTCCCAACCTAGTATGTGCATGAGTTCATGTTCTCTAAAATCAAAGAATGAATTTTAGGAACAACAGAGGTTAAGAGTAAAATATATTCAATGAAAAAAAGAGCTTCTCTCTGAGAGAGAAACAAATGGGGTCTTGAGCAGGTTGCCAAAATTCTGTCTTTTCCAGGGACTTTTTAAAAAATTTTATTTAAAGAGAGGAGAAAAAACCAAAACAGAAAAAAAAGGGTAGAAACAATATAGAATTAAAAAAAAAATAAACAGTAAGAAATCACTAGTTGATACATTACATATTGTCTTCCTGGATGTAGTTGTTCAAGTTACAAAATTAAAGCATACAAAGTGGACATTCAAACAGTGAGGCTACAAACTGCTCAGTTTACCAATCCAACAAAAACTTAACAACATGGTTATCAATCCTACACACTTAAATATACATGCAGTTATATCCTTTAGAGTACTTTCTTTTCCTCCTTTTGCTTTTTAAGTCCATTATCTGTTTATTTATATCAGGTTGCTCAGTACCTTACTGATCTATTTTGTTGTTGTTATTTACTTTTTTGGTATTTATTATTTTTTATTTATTTTATTTTATTTTAAAGGTAGTAAATACAGCAGAACAAGACAGGGGAAGGTCAACTGAGGCAGTGCAATGAAATTGGTGCATAACCTCACAGCAGGTTACCGGGATAACAGCAAAAGCTACAATAGTATATCTAGTTTTCTTCATAATAGATGTTCCTTCAATCAGGTAGAGCAATATTGAAGGAATTATCAAAATTATAAAAGCAGAATATTGAAAAGAGCAATAGCATTGATCAGATCAGAGCAAAACAGAGACAAAAATATTTGCCTTCAAAGAGATGGCAGAAGAAAATCCCCCTTATTTGCTATCTTTCATATTGTCAGACTCACAAGAGATGCTCAGATCTCTGGCTCTCACTTGCTAGGGGAGGGGGGGTGAGACGGGTATTTGATTCTTAGCCCACGTGCCAGTAGGCTCACAGTTGCCCACCAGAGCAGTGAGCTGGCTGCCTGTTTTCCCAACTCCCCAACTTCCAACATAGTGTGGATCTCAGGAAATTCTGATATGGTTCTCACCCTGGGGCAGCTGTGGCTTGGGAGGCCACAGCCACTTACCAGATGACATGCTGGCTGCCTGTTTTCCCAGCACACCAAGTTCCAACATGGCGTGGATCTCAGGAAACACTGATATGGTTCTTGCGCGGGGTGGCTGCGGCTTGGGGGCTACAGCCACTTACGAGAGGGGCGTGATGGCTGCCTGTTTTCTCCAGGGACTTTTATAGGGCAAAACCAGGGGCTAGATATATTCAAGGTGGGGGAAAAACTGGAAACTCACAAGGCAGTTGGGTATAAGGTGGGATATAACTATAGTTAGCCAATAAGATTAGTATTTCAGGTAAAATTGATTAAATTTGGGACAAATGGGGAAGCTAGGCAGGCATTCTTAGAGAGCTGTGACTTTTCCTAGGGGGTTGGAATGGCAACTCCTGGCTTCCTCAGGGTGATAGGGAGCTATTTAGAATATAAGTCCTTAGGATGTGGATGCACTTGTTTGATCCTTTGTCTTGAGGCCTAGCCCACAGCAGGAGGTGTCTGTCTCCCCCACTTGCAAGGTATCTTGGCTTATGCATTAGCTACTTTGAAGACCTAGCTCTGTCTGATTGCCTATATTTTTAACTAACTCAGCTGCTTGCAACACTATTACTGAGGTGACTGTACTTCCTATAGGTTGATTGTAGTGTGACCCACGTAGTAGCCACATTATGAGTTTATTGTAAAATGTACCACAATAGGGTTGGGGATGTAGCTCAGTGCTTGCTTAGGATGCACAATATCCTAAGCTTAATCCCTAATATTTCCAACAAGAATGATAATTATGATATTATTATTATTATTATTATAGTGATAGTATACAGTATCCCTGAAAAGGGCCTCTGTGCCAACCAGCTTGGGACACCTGCTGTCTCTCACAAGCTATCTCTCAATAAACTTTTCTTATTCATACACTTCTTTGTCCCTTATAATTCATTCTTTGATTTTTTTTTTATTTTAAAGAGAATAAAACAAAAAAGGACAGATCTAAGCAGGTCAGAACAGAACAATGTAAGCAACACAGCACTTCACAACAAGACAACTGGATATTAACAGTAGCTATCATAGTGTCTCTTTCTTTGAAATAGTTGAGCTTAGCTTTACACACAATAGTGTCAAACATAACAAAGTAGAATAAACAACTCAAGAGAATGGAAGTATTCCAAGACTTTCTGAACCAAATAACCAAAGATGAACAATGACTGCTAGATTATCTCATTTTCCATGAAAATTTTCTTTTTACTATCATACATATTAAAATCCAATAACACACAATGTGATAAAAGCAATGGTAATAGAAAAACAAAAGCACAGTAGGACTTCAGAGCACTGTGAAATCAACACTGACTACCATACTGTCTTGTCTTCAAAGTAAATATTCATATGATCACATATATTGAAATCAAACAAAACAGAATAAAACCATTTGAACCAATGAATGAAGACATAAGACATCAAAGCAGTATAGTGGTGAACCATGATTTCCATAAAATCTTCTGTACTCTTACCATTTCTTACACTAAGGAGACTATATGGTAGTTATACATGTGAGTTTGATTTACTTCACTTTTGAGTATAGATTCAAGATGCATCCATTTATTTATAAATATCTCAATGTGATCATTCTTTATAGCTGAGTAGTACTCCATTGTATAAAAGTACCACAAATTTTTTTATCCATTCCTCGGTTGATGGACACTTAGGTTGTTTCCATGATCTGGCTATTACAAATTGGGCCACAATAAACATGGGTGCGCATATATCACTGTGGTAAGATGTTTTCAGATCTTCTAGGAATATGCCTAAGAGTGGAATAGCTGGGTCAAATGGGACCTCCATCCCCAGCTTTTTGAGGAATCTCCAGAATGACCTCCACAGTGGTTGTACCAGTCTACACTTCCACCAAAAGTGCAGAAGAGTTCCTTTTTCCCCACAGCCTCTCCAGCATTTGTTGTTGGTAGTTTTCTTGATCCTGGCCATTCTTTCTGGAGCGAGATGGTATCTCAGTGTGCTTTTAATTTGCATTTCTCTAATGACCAATGATGATGAACACTTTTTCATGTATTTATTTGCCATTCATATTTCTTCATCTGAGAACTGTGTGTTCGTCTCAGATGCCCATTTTGGATTGGGTCTTTGAATTTCAGGGGTCTGATTTTTTTAAATTCTTTGTAAGTTCTAGACAGAAGTCCTTTGCCTGAGGGACAGTTCACTAAGATTTTTTCCCAGTTTGTAGGTTTTCTTTTCACTCTGCTGGAGATTTCTTTGGAAGTGCAGAAATTCTTTAATAAGATACGATCCCAGTTATTGATTCTGGGAAGTATTTCCCGTGCAGTTTGGTTCTTGTTCATGAATTCTCTACCTACCCCATGTCTTCAAGATTTTTACCTACTTTGTCTTGCAAAAGATTTAGTGTTTCTGTTTTAATATTTAGATCTTTGGTCCTTTTGGATTTTAGTTTAGTACATGGTGATAGGCATGGGTCTAATTTCAGTTTTCAGCACATGGATAGCCAATCATTCCAGCATCATTTATTATAGAGACTGTCATTCTTCCAGTGAACATGCTTGGCCCCTTTATCAAAGATAAGGTGGTTGAGTGTGTTTGTAGATGTATCTCCTAATGTATTCCATTGATCTTCAGGGTTTTTTTTATTCCAATACCATGTTGATTTTATTACAGTAGCTTTGTAGTATAACTTCAAGTCAAGGATTGTGATGCCTCCTGCCTTGGCTTTGCTGCTTAGAACTGTCTTTGGTATTCTAGGTCTCTTCTGGTTCCAGATGAATTTTAGGAGTCATTTCTCTAGATCTATGAGGTATGCTAGTGGTATTTTCATTGTGATTGCATTGTATGTGTATAACAATTTTGGGAGAATGTCCATTTTCACAATATTTATTCTTCCTATCCATGAACAAGGAATGTCTTTCCATTTTCTGAGGATCTCTTTGATTTCTTTCTTCAGGGTGTTATAATTTTCCCTGTACAACTCTTTTACATCTTTTGTTAGATTAATTCCTAAGTATTTCATTTTTCTTGGATGCTAGTGTGAAGGGTTATTTCTCTCTCGGTGATTTTGTTGTTAGTGTATAAGAAAGCTATTGATTTTTGAGTATTGACGTTGTATCCAGCTATTTTGCTGAATTTATTTATTATATCTAGGAGACTTTCAACGGAGGTTTGGGGGTCTTCTATGTAGAGTAACATGTCATCTGCAAATAATGATAATTTAACTTCTTCTTTTCCTATCTTTACTCCTTTTATTTCCCTCTCTTGTCTAATTGATCTGGCTAGGACTTCCAGTACTATATTGAATAGGAGCAGTGATAATTGACATCCTTGTCTTGTGCCTGATTTTAAGGTAAAAGCTTTCAGGTTTTGGCCATTTAATATGACACTAGCTGTTGGTTTGTTGTAGATGGCCTTTATCATATTGCGGTAAAGACCATCTATTCCAATTCTCTGTAAGGTTCTTATCATGAATGGTGTTGGATCTTATCAAAAGCTTTTTCTGCATCTATAGAAATGATCATGTGATTCTTGCTTTTGGCTCTATTGATATGGTGGATTAGATTTATTGATTTATGTATGTTGAAACATCCCTGTATGCCTGGGATGAATCCCACTTGGTCATGTTGTATAATCTTCTTGATGATTTGCTGCATCCTGTTTGCTATTATTTTACTGAGAAATTTTGCATCTATGTTCATTAGGGAGATTGGCCTGTAGTTCTCTTTTTTAGTTGGGTCTTTCTCAGGTTTTGGTACTAAAGTGATATTTGCTTCCAGGAATGACTTAGGGAGAATTGCTTCCCTTTCAATTTCATTGAAATGTTTGAGGAGTGTTGGCATTAAGTTTTCTTTGTATTTCTTGTAGAATTCCACAGTGAATCCGTCTGGGCCTGGGCTCTTCTTTGTTGGTAGAGACTTGATTACATTTTCAATATATTGGGTTGTTCAGCAGTTTTACATCTTCTTGATCCAGCTTTGTTGGTTCATATGTTCTAGGAATCTGTCCATTTCTTCTGTGTTATTAAACCCATGAGAGTAGAGGTTTTCAAAATAGTTGTTGATGATCTTCTGTATTTCCACAGGGTTGGTAGTCATTTCTCCTTTTTCATCCTTTATTGCATGAATTTGAGTCTTTTCTTTCCTTTTTAAAATTAAGTTGGCTAGGGGCTTGTCAATTTTATTCTTTCAAAGAACCAACTCTTTGATTCATTGATTCTTTGAATTGTTTTCTTAGTCTCTATTGCATTAATTTATGCTCTGATCTTTATAATTTCCTCCCTTCTTTTGGCTTTGGGCTTGGCTTGCTCTTCTTTTTCTAGATGTTTCAGGTGTAGTATCAGGTTGCTTATTTGTGTTCATTTTGTTTTCCTAATGTGGGAACCTAATGCCATAAATTTTCCTCTGAGGACTGCATGCATTGCATCCCACAGGTTCCAGTAAGTTGTATGTGTATTTTGTTTGCTTGTAAATATTGTTTAATTTCTTCTTTAATTTCCTGTGTGAGCCACTGATT
>PVLA01013988.1:0-33341 GCA_004027455.1 Hydrochoerus hydrochaeris
AAGGTCACTACACCCTTGTAAAGGGAACAATCCAAGAGGAAGAGGTAATAGTCATAAATATATATGCACCAAATACCAGCACACTCAACTATATAAAACAAATATTAATGGACTTTAAAAATCAAATAAGCACTAATACAACTGGAATGGAGGACCTCAGTACCCCACTGTCATAAACAGACAGATCAACTAAACAAAAAAATCAACAAGTTATCTGAATTGAACTAAACTTTTGAACAGACTTAGTAGATGTCTACAATGTACCACCCCACATCAAAATATGCATTCTTCTCAGCTGCATATGACATGTTCCCCAAAATAGACCACATACTAGCTCATAGGACATGCTTAAGTAAATGTAAAAGAACTGAAATTATCCCATGCATATCATCAGACCATAGTGCAATGAATTTAGAAATGATAGAAGAAATCACAAGAACTTAATAAACAAACTGAAATTAAATAGCACCCTCTATGCAATAAGGAGTGAAAAGGGTGAAATTACAACAGATTCTGCATAAATCCAAGAGATCATCAATACCTACTTCAAGAACTTGTATTCTAATAAGACGGAAGACAGAAGAAATGGACAGATTCCTAGATATGTATGAATTACCAAAGCTGAATCAAGACATAAAAATTCTTTTTTTTTTTTTTTTTTTGGTACTGGGGATCAAACTCATGATCTTGCATTTGCCAGGCAGGCGCTTATGCTGCTGAGCTAAATACCCAGAAAGAAGATATAAAAATCCTAAATAAACCAATATGAGTCAATGAAATTACAGATATAATTTAAAACTTCCCAACAAAGAAAAGCCCAGGTCCTCACAGATTCACTGCTGAATTCTATAAGAAATTTAGAGAAGACCTAATGCTGCAACTTCTCAAACACTTTATTTAATGAAACTGAAAGGGAAACAATATTCCCAGATTCATTCCTGGAAGCAAGCATAACTACACTGATACCAAAACCAGAAAAGGACAGAAACCAAGAAAAGAGAACCACAGCCCAATCTCCCCCATAAACAGACACAAAAATCCTCAGTCAGATACTGGCAAAGAGAATGCAGCAAATCATCAAGAATATTATATTCCATGACCAAGTAGGATTCATCCAGCAATGCAAAGATGGTTCAAAATACACAAATCAATAAATGTAATAAACCATGTTAACAGAACCAAGGACAAAAACCATATAATCATCTCAATGGATGCAGAAAAATCATTTGATCTCATTCATGATAAAAACCCTACAGAAAATTGGAATAATCTTTATCTCAGTCTGATAAAAGCCATCTATGACAAACCGACAGCCCACATCACACTAAATAGACAAAAACTGAAAGCTTTCACTCTGAAATCAGGAACAAGACAAGGCTGTACATTATCACCACTCCTATTCAATATAGTTCTAAAAACAATGGCCAGACCAATTAGATAACAAAGAGAAATAAAAGAAATGAGGACAAGCAAAGTTAAATTATCATTATTTGTAGATGATATGATACTCTACATAGAAGATCTCAAAAACTCCACCAAAAGATAATACATTTAATAACCAAATTCAGTAAGAGAGCTAGATACAAAGTCAACACTCAAAAATCAATAGCATTCCTCTATATAAACAACAAACTCACTGAGAGAGAAATCAAGGAAACACCTTTCACAATAGCATCCAAAAAAATAAAATGTCTAGGAATTAATCTACCAAAGTAAAAGACTTCTACACTGAAAACTATAACTCTAAAAAAGGAGATTGAAGAGGACTTCAGAAAATCAAAAGACATCCCCTGCTCTTGAGTACAAAAAACCAATACAGTGAAAACGGTCATACTTCCAAAACTGTAATACAGATTTAATGCAGTCCCAGGCAAAATTCCAAAATATCTTGCAGAATTAGAGAAAACAATCCTAAAATTCATCTAGAACCAGAAGGGACCTAGAAAAGCAAAGACAATTCTGGGCAACAAAGACAAAACGGGGGCATCACAATCTCTGACTTGAAATTATACAACACAACTACTGCGATAAAAAAACAAAACAAAACAAAAAAAAACCCCAGCATGGTACTGCTGAAAACAAAACAAAACAAAGTCAAACCTGAGGATCAATGAAACAGATCTACAAATGATGAAACAACTCCAAACATATTCAGTCATCTTATCTTTGAGAAAGGTGCCAAACACACTCACTGGAAGAATGATAAGTCTCTTTAATGGTGCTGGGAAAGCTGGCTTTCTACGTGCTGAAGATTAAAATTGGACACCATGCACTAAACTAGTGGAAATGGGTCAAAGATCTTAATATTAAAACAGAAACATTAAATACGCTGGAAGATAGAGTAAGTAGAACTCTTGAAGATATTGGAGTAGGCAAAGATTTTATGAACAAAACCCCAATCCCACAGAAACTATCACAAAGCAACAACTGGGATCTCATTGAAAAGCTCCTGCACAGCAAAAGAAGCCACCAACAGAGTGAAAAGACAACTCACAGTATTGGAAAAAATGTTTGCTAACTGTTCCTCAGACAAAGGACTAATATCTAAAATACACAAAAGAACTCAAAAAAACCAGATCCTCCAAATTTATAAACCTGACCAAAACTGGGCATCTCACTTCTTAAAAGAAGTGCAAAGGGTAAATAAATATATGGAAAGATGTTCAACATCACTGGTCATTCAAGATATGCAAATTAAAACAAAGCTGATATTCCATCTCATTGAGAAAGGAAGAATGGCTATTATCGAGATATCAACCAATAACACGCGGGCAGGGCTGTGGGGAACACGGAACCCTTCTCCTGTTGATGGAGGTGCAGACTGGCGCAACCACTACAGAAATCAGTGTGGAGACGCCTCAAAAAAACTAAAACTAGAGGTTCCATTGGACCCAGCTATTCCCCTTCACGGTATCTTCAAAAAAGAATTAAAAGGATCACAGTACAATGATACATGCACACCCATGTGTACAGGACACTTTTTAATAGCAGAATCTTGGAAACAGCCCAAATACCCATCAGTTGGTGAATCGATAAAGAAGACCTGGTTTTTTTTTTTTTTTTTAATAGAATGGAGCACTGCTCTGCCATAACAGGACACACAAGACATTTCTAGCTAAATGAATGTACCTTGAGACCATACTCTTACCAGGAATAATGGACACCCGTTTATATACTGCCCAACAGGGACTACAAGTGTAAATATAGACCAAGATGCATAAGAAATATGGGGAAATGGGAGGAACATGTTCAAATGAGAAAGGGAACAAGATGGGGGAAAGAGTACAGGAAGGAAGTGACAAGAAAAAAACAGAAAGAGCAAAGCTCTTGTAAATAAGAGGAGGGAAATGGGGAAATCAGACAGTGTATCACATACAGGCACAAATTCGATATGATAACTGTTATCATTATGTGTATCTAAAAATGTACCTACATAAAAAAGTGTAGAAGAGGGACCAAGGATTTAGCTCAGTGGCCTAAGTGCCTGCTTCACAAGCACGAGGTCATGAGTTTGATCCCCAATACCAAAAAAAAGTAGAAGGGTGCAGGTGTGGTGGTATAATACCAGCACTTGAAGCTGAGGCAGAAGGACCACCTCCAGTTGGAGGCCAGCCAAGGTCACTTAGTGAGCTCAAGGCCAGCCTGAATTAAATAGTGAAACCCTCATTAAAAAAAAAAAAAAAAGCAACAGCAAAAACATAGTAAGTGATTTACACAGAGACAGACCTGGACCTTAGCTCACCACCACAGTGATGTCAGCACTTAATCAAGGCAGCATGTAAAGCTTACCTAAATGCTACTAGGACTTCAGCAAGTAGTTATGATTTCACAGTGGACACAAAGGGTGACATACTTAAAAAGAACCCAACCCAGAAAGGCTATTGTGTAATTAGTGCTATGTGACAAGCTTTGCTTATAACTGAAAACGACAAATTAAATCCTATTCCTCCTTAATCAGGAAATCAGTCCCAGAGCTTTCTCCTATCTGCTTAGAATTAAATTACAAGCCCTCCTGCCTTGTGTTCTCAAAGGAGCACCACAGGCACTGGGCGACCCTTCCTGCAACAGTTCATGGGGAGAACATTGCTGTCCATTCTTCTTCAGGGCTGACAGATCCATCCCAGCTGCCACTGTGTCGTTTTTACTTCCAAATCTGTGCCCTGAGAACACCCCTCCCCATTCAGGTCAACACTGTTAACGTGAGGATCCAAAGAACACGATCTTTTTCCAGAACATACAAGGAGGGAACTCTTCCTCCATGCACATTTCATTCTATTTTATTCTACTGTGGTACTGGCAGGTTGGACCCAGGGAGGGCCTCACACATGCTAGGCAAGTGCTCTACCACTGACAGACATTTTAATGAATTTGTGTTTGGGAAACAGGAAAACAATAAATGTTTAAACAAGTACTACACCTTGCACATTCTGGCCAGCAAAATCTGATTTATTCATTGATTTTCTTTTCTAGAAATAACTTTTCTTATCTAGCAAAATACAGTAAATGCTAACATATGCGACACCCTCCTTTGTTCAATAAAAGGTCAGTAGGGCTAGGGGTGTATCTCAGAGTAGAACATGGGTTTAGCACGCACAAGGCCCTGGGTTCAACCCCCAGTACCAAGGAAAAAATGGTAGATGACTCGATACATATTATGATGGCCTCAGGGAGCTGTTACACACTGAGAAATTCTTTTAAAGGCAATTTTTATCCTTGAGAAGTGACTAAAAGCATCACTAAGTGATGGTTTGGGGAACAGGATATGATGAGATCAGGCAGACATCAACTTAATCAAGTTATCAATTTAACAGCACAATGATGATGAGGCACACCAAGACAGATCCCTCAAAGCAACCCTGCCCACAAAAACGCCTCACCTGAATCTAGTCAGGAGATAGAATCAGATCATCCCAAAGTGAGGGCTTTGAGCAACTGGCCTAGATCCAAGTATCACTATCATCTCTCACAATGCCAATGTCGGGGGCCAAGGGGGCACTAAAACACTGCTACAGAGTAAAGGAGATTCTTCATTGAATCCCAAATCTGGGGGTGGGGAACTCAGCTAAAATGACACTAGGAGGACAGTGGAAGATATCTGATGATGTACTCCATTTTAATAACAGTAATTCTATCAGCACTAAATTTCCTAGGTGTGACAATGGCATTGCGGATACACAGAACAATGCCACTCTTCAGGGGTTTTTGGAGGTTTTTTTGGGTTTTGTTTTATTTAGGTCAAGGTCTCACTATGTAGTTTAGGTTGGCCTTAAACTCACTATGTAGCTTAGACTGGCCTCAAACTCATAGCAACCCTCCTTCCTCAGCCTCCTGAATGCTGGAATGATAGGTGTGTCCCATCATATCCAGCTCATTGGGGGTTAAAACCACGTCTGCAACATTGAAATCGTTCAATAAAGTAAGTGTGTATGTGTTTCACAGATATGGAGAGAATGCTCATGCATGTCTGAAAGAAGTAAGACAAATATCCACACTGAAATGTTAACAGGTGACAAGTCTGGGCAAAGGGTGTGCAGCTACTTGTGATGGTATTTTTGCAGCTATTCAGAAACAGGCTTGAATTTTTTCAAGCTGAAAGTTGAAGAAAATAGAAATGTAAAGCTTAAGAATTGTATAAGGTTAAAAACTGAGTGTTGTAGTCAAGGTTGTGCAGAGAACAATTAGAATCAGGACTTGAAGTTTATAATATTATTTTTATGATGGTCACCCACAGTTAACACAAGAACATGCAGGAAATCTATCCACATCACTAAAGACAGAATATTTAGTTAAGGGCCTGAATCCCACAGCAATGTCCCACATAAGTCCAGATGAAGACCCAGAAGTCATAACAATGCCTCCCACGAGTCCAACTGGAGGTCTAGAGCCCACAAGAAGGACTTATGCCAGTCTCTTTTACAGATCTGTGCTGGGAAGGCCCAAAGGTCAGCGGTGGAAACCAGGAAGTCTATGCCAGCGGGGTGAAGGAGCTGTGCTGGTAGGTTGAGGGTTCTACACTGGAGCAGAGAAGTCACACTCATAATAAAGAGCAGGGCTGTCCTGAAAAGCACCACAGCCATCCTCACCGACACGGAGGCTCCGAGCTCCTCCAGTGACAAGCACAGTCGAGTACATGCCAGGAAGCCAGTGTGACGAGTTCATCCTGGGGACCAAGCAGCACACGTCTTCCCCTCCAGAGCCAGGAAGCAATGCTCGATGTGAGGACCAGAGCTTCTCCAGGAGAACCAAGGCTCAAACAGCAACTCGTAGGAGAACCCACAACGCCTCAACCCACTAATGTGACAGCTTCTCCTTCTCCATGTACGTCTCTTATTTATGCTGGCAACTTTCCTCAGATGGAACATCTATACTCAGCGCCCTGAATTAATTCAGCTGGTGTTAAGTTGACCACCAGTTTTTAATCCATAACACTGGGAGAACTGTAATTTGTAGTAGAAGATATAAAACACATTTCCCCCAGTCTTTTAGAGCTACAAAAATCTGTCAAATGACACATCTGTCAACGATGCAATACAAGCTGCTGCTACCAAGTGGCTGCAGTCTGTGCTACAGTGACCACAGGGACAATGGGAGAGCACTATGCACTGTAATTTTAACAAGGTGTTCTAGTCACATACACTCTCACTTCTGCCTACCTAGACAAAACTTCATGTTCTCCTGTACAATTTAGAATACAATACTCCCAGAAAGAGAAGGTGACTCAGGCCTATAATCCCAGCTACTCAGGAGACTGAGGCAGGAGGACACTAAATTGGAGTCTAGTCTGTCCAAAAACCCTGTCCAAACGTAGAAAAACAAAACACTTTTTAAAAGGGCTGGTGAGGGCTGGGGATTTAGCTCAGTGGCATAAGCACCTGCCTGGCAAGCACAAGGTCATGAGTTCAATCCCTGGTACCAAAAATAAAATTAAGTTAAATTAAATTAAATTATCTCATGCAGATGAGCCACTAAAAGGACTGGTGAATCTCAATCTGATAAAAGCCATCTACGACAAATCAACAGCCAACATCATACTAAACAGACAAAAACCGAAAGCTTTCACTCTAAAATCAGGAACAAGACAAGGATGTCTACTGTCTCCACTCTTATTGAACATAGTCCTGGAGACTTTAGCTGGAGCAATTAAACAAGAGAAAGAAAGGAATAAAGATAGAAAAGGAAGAAGTTAAACTACCGTTATTTGCAGATGACAGGATACTCTACATATAAGACCCCAAAAACTCCACCAAAACTACCAGATTTAATAAGCAAATTCAGAAATGGATATGGATACAAACTCAACACTCAAAAATCAACAGCCTTCTTGTACACAAACAACAAACTCATTGAGAGTGAAATCAGGGAAACTACACCTTTCACAATTGTATCCAAAAAAACAAAAACAAAAATATAACTAGGAATTGATCTAACAAAGGATGTAAAAGACCACTACATTGAAACTGCACAGTACTCTGAAAAAGGAGACTGAAGAAGATATTAGGAAATGAGAGATATCCCATGCTGCTGGGTAGGAAGAAGCAATATAGTGAAAATGGCCATACTTCCAAAACTGTCACACACATTCAGTGCAATCCCAATCAAAATTCAAATAGCATATCTCACAGAATTAGAGAAAACAATCCTAAAATTTATCTGGAACCAGAAGAGACCTAGAATAGAAAAGGCAATGCTGGGCAGCAAAGACAAGACAGGGGACATCACAATCCCTGACTTGAAATTATACTATAAAAGCTACTACTGTGACAAAAAGTGTGGTACTGGCAAAAAACAAACAAACAAAAACAAAACACCAGACCTGAAGATAATGGAATAGATTAGGAGATGTAAACACAACTCCAGACATGCCAAACCACCTTACCTTTGACAAAAGTGCCAAACACATTCACTGGAAGAAGCATAACCTCTTTAATAAATGGTGCTGGAAAAACTGGCTCTACACATGCCAGAGATTAAAAGTGGACCCATACCTTTCACCATGTACTAAGCTAAAATCAGAATGGATCAAAGATCTTAATATTAAAACAGAAACATTAAATCTGCTAGAAGATTGAGTAGGTAAAACTCTTGAAGACACTGGTGTAGGCAAAGATTTTATGAACAAAACTCCAACTGCACAGGAACTAACACAAAGAATCAACAACCGGGATCTTACCTTATTGAAAAGCTTTTGCACAGCAAGAGAAAGCACCAACAGCATGAAGAGATAACCCACTATGGGGGAAAAAATATTTGCCAGCTGTTCCTCAGACAAAGGATACTATAAAGTAGATCATATAAAGAACTCAAAAAAAATCAGCCCTCCCAGATTTGAAGATCCAATCCAAAAATGGGCATGTAAGATGAATACACACTTCTCAGATGAGAAATATCAACAGCAAATAAATATATGAAAAAATGTACAGCGTCACTGTTCATTTAAGAGATGCAAATTAAAACAACACTGAGATTCCACCTCACCCCAGAAAGAATGGTTAGCATCAAGATATCAAGCAATAACAAATGATGGAGGGGTTGTGGGGAAAAAGTTCCTTCTCCACTATTGATGGGAGTGTAGACTGGTGCAACCACAGTGGAAATCAGTGTGGAGATTCCTCAAAAAACTAGGACAAGGGTCCCATTCAACCCAGCTATTCCCTTTTGGGTATAAGAATTAAAAACATCATATCACAACAATATATATGCACACAATTTGTAATAGCTAGACCTTGGAAACAACCTAAATGCCCATCCACTGAGGAATGGATAAAAAAGATGTAGTGTTTTAATACAATGAAGTACTACTTGGCCATAAAGAAGGATAAACTGGAGACTTTTATAGGTGAATGGATACAACTTGAGACCATACTCATAAGTGAAAGGAATAAGACACAAATGTGTAAACATCATATTGTCTAACTAGTATAAAAAGCTAAAAAAAAAGTATGTATATATGCATATAAAAAAATAGTTAAGATAGTTATACTACCAACTTTTCTGAGTTCACTGAAGAGAAAGATCTGTGCTGGTACCACTCAAACAATTAAGTGCAGATGTCTTGGGCTCTGGATGAATGACTTGAAGACGACAATGAGCAATGCATGTACCGCTGTTGCTCTCTGATTGATGTGTCTTTAAATTTTGTTTTAGTTTTCTTTTTTTCTATTTGCAATAAAATGGATTTGATAAATAAATAAATAGGCTGGTGATACAGCTCAGCGGTAGAAAGAGAACAGAATAATATTGATTTGATATATAATGTTTAAAGAAAAGACTCCATTGGGCTGGGCGAGGTGGTGCCTGCCTCTAATGCCAGCACTCAGGAGACTGAGGCAGGAAGATCACGGTGAGATTGAAGCCAGTGTGGCCTACTGGCTTCATTATGAACTTCATTATGAACTACATTATGTAGTTCAAGGCCAGCCTGAACTACATAATGAGATCCTGTCTCAAAAAGAAAAATATTCCAAGTGAATTTTAAAAACTGTTCAAATCTATGCTATAAGTAGCCAATTACTTGTTTCCTTGAGAAATAACTAGCATACTGAATGTGACCTTTTTAAAGTTTAACCTGTAAAATTTGCTTAACTTGCTGAGTCAGTTTAACAGATGTAAACAACTACTTTGCAAAACCAAATTCTGAATAAACAGTACAAAATGATCTAATGGCAGACTTTTCTCAAAAGCACATACATACACACAAAAACCCAGGCCAACAACGTCCGTTAATTGCCACACAGTTAACTTATGAACACAATGACGAACAGAATTGCTCAATTTCCCTTATGTTCAGCCTGTTATCAATTCATGCTCTGAAAAACTAAACTTTGGTACAGAAATCTATATAGGTTTCAAAGTCAGAGAACAATTTAACTTGCAGCACCCTCTTCGGAGCTGCCAAACAAGTATGCTTTCGTAGGTCTGCTACTGAATTGTCATAGGTCTGTTTTCTAACTTTAAACTCTAGTATTCCTGGACAGAAAACTTGAGAAATCTTGACATAAACCAGGCGAGGTGGCGCACACTTATAATCCCACTCCTCTGGGAGGATGAAGCAGAAGGATCACAAATTTGAGCCCAGAAGAGGCAATGTCTCAAAATAATCCCTTCCCCCCACAAAAAAGGTCTGAGGATGTAGCTAAGGTCAAAAGTCCTGGGTTCAAACTCCAGTACTGGAGGGAAAAATATCCTGACAGGACCTAAAAAAAAAAAAAAGATACCAGAAGATAAATACTGTCCATTCCCCAGTTCAAGAGGAAACATATGGTCCCACTTGAGGGCACACATGATTTCAAGGCACTAGACAAAGCGAGCCAAATAGCTGGTACCCAAATAGCCAAATAGAGGTACTTAATTCTATTACAGATATTTTATGCCCTCTCACTGGAGGAAGACAGTTTCCCAGTGCAGTTGTTTTTGCTGTGCTAGGGCTCGAATCCAGACCCCTACACCTTAGACAAGCACTGTGCACTGAGTTACGCCCCCAGCACTAAACAAAATGTCTTTACATTATTTATTGATTTTATTTATTTATTTATTTTTGTCTTTTTGAGACAGGGTCTTGCTATGAAGTTCAGGCTGGCCTTGGGCTCACTTTGTAGCCCAGGCTAGTCTTGAACTTGCAACGAGACTCCTGCCTCAGTCTCACTAGTGCTGGGACTACAAGAGTGCGCCACCACACCCGGCAATGTCTTTACTTTAAATTCTTGTCACTCAATCAAATAAAAGTATAACTATTTCAGGAATTCCCTAGTACGTGTTTACATGTGCTACTTATTTAGCAGGGTTACTCTCGTGACCCAAAGCGAAGGACGCAGTAGGCACTCGGAATCTTCTTTCCCTGTGCCTCCCCATTCAGGTCCGAGAGTCCTGGCAGAGCGGTTCACTTTGCCCTCCCCAAGACTCGGCTCTGCTGAAGGCCCTGAGGTCACAGCCACAACAGAGGCCAGGCAGGGTTAGAGGTCAGGCTCCAGCCCCTTCTATCCCAGAGCTGTTTCTACGCCCACCCCACGCCCTACTTCAGGGGACCCCATTCTCTCATTAAGTGCCAGCCCCAAAGCTGTTGGTTTCAACAAAACAAAGACTCCTTGGGAGACGTGGACAGATTTTATATACTGATTTAATCTACTTCATTTAAGAGAATCAGGAAAATCTACATATGCCCAGCAAACAGAGTGCCAGTTAGTTTATATTTACTAAGCGAACCCTGGACAGTACTATACCTAACAAGTATTTGCTGCATGCCTTCTGTGTGGCAAACGCAGCGCTAAGCACAAGATGAGCAGATGCTGGCTGCTGCCTTTGTGGCACTAAACAAGAAAACTTCTAATTGTCCAAGGGGAAGGTAAACCAAGATGCCACAAAAGAGGACTTACTGAAAAGGGACAATCTGCCTGAGAAGGCAGCAGGGGAGGAGGAAAAGTAAGGAGGCATGGGGAACCACGGTGCAAAGGTCCTGAGGTAGGAAAGGGCAAGGAAAGATAGAGAAGGACCGATGATCAGTGGAAAATGTGTGCTTTGGAGGGAGGGAGGGTGCCAAGGCGGGACAACATAGTTAAGGATGGAAAGCCAATGAGTTTTACCCAAGGGCTGGCCTGGTTCCATCAATGCTCACAATCACTCTGGTTGCTGTACAGAAAAGAAAATGGAAGGGGGACAGGAGTGGAAGACAAAAGACTTAAAATAGCTTAATCCAGAGCAGAGATGATGTACTACAAAGTCAACAGCAGAGATGGTGGAAAGTCAATGTGTGCCAAATACATCCTAATGCTGGATGACACTGGCTGATGGTTAGAGATACGGAAGAGCTGGATTTTTGGTCTAAGCAGCCTGACAGATGAGAAGAGACAGAAATATACCATGGGGAACCACACGTATATGAGCAAAATGGCCAAAACAGTTGGGGAGAGAGACCCAAGACACCTATGTTGAAACACCAAGCAAAAGGAGGCAAGGACACTGAGACGTCATCTTTGACAAACATGGAAATCAAGGAGTGTGTGATAATGCTGAGAGACAGTCTATAATTTCTGTAACAACTGTCACTGAGAAATCAGGAAAGTTGAGGCCAGTAAAATCAAACTTTGGATATAAGATGGAGTAGTTAAAAATGTATAACAGATATGGTGAAATGGGAAGTGTTAGATTCCCCAGTCTGAGAGACACCACAATCATGGCAATGGTTTAAAACTGTGCCCTGAGAATGCACACCTCCTTCTTCCCAGAAGCCCCTGTGGCTTCTCCCTCCCCAAAGTCTGCCAAAGCTCAGGAATGTAAAGGTTCACCCAATCCCCTGCACTCTCACAAAATAAATCAGCTCACACCAGCCCCCAGGCCCTTCCCACATCAGAGCCTATATCAGGCAGAACCTGCCCTTTGTCTGCAGGGAGCTGCCACAGCCTTCCTTGTGGGGACTCCCTCCTCGCCCTCCCCGCTTATTAAACACTTTTCTTGTCTACTTGTCTCCTCTCTTTAATGTTCTGCTGCTGCTCTAGATTGAGTACAAATCACTTAATCAGGAAAAAAAATGTTCAGATGGGAAAGACAACTAAAGAGGGGAGAGGAGGAAAGGTAGGAAAAAGAAAAAATAATCAAGATATATCATGTACAAGTACAAATTCCCTATGATGAATGGTATCATTATGTATACCTAAAACGTACCAATAAAATTAATTTTTTTAAAAAAATAAAGGGTTGGGCTGGGGATTTAGCTCAGCGGCATAAGCGCTTTGCCTGACAAGTGAGGTCATGCGTTCAATCCCCAGTACCATCAAAAAAAAAAAAAAAAGATTGAGGGGTTAGATAATCTTCACAAAAACCATTCTGTAAACTAATGAGAAGGAAAGCCAAGCAGAATGGTTGAGCAAATGAGGGAATAAGCTAGGTGTGGTGGCACACTTGGAAGGCTGAGGTAGGAGGACTGAGCAAAGTTTGGGCAAGTCCAGACTGCAAAAAAGGGACAGAAAGAGAAGGAATGAGGGGATAAACAACACTTCCAAGAAGTTTTCCTGTGACGGGAAGCAAAAGGCAGAGATGAATGCCAGATCAAACAAATTTAGATCAAGCAAGTTGGTGCACTGACAGGTAATGCTCTAGGAAACAGAAAATAAATAATGATGGCTTAGACCAGAGCACTATATAGCTGGTCCTCTTTGTGGGCTCTTCAATCTTGGATTCTATCCAGTGCTGACAGAAAATATGAGGGAGAAAAGACATCCACACAGATGTTTATTTCCTGAATTATCTCCTAAATAATACATTTTAGTGTATCCTCAGTAATCTAGAGAAGACTTTCAAGTACGAGGGAATGTGCATGAGCAACACACAATACTACACCACGTTAAGTTTCTGTTTCTCTGTGTGTGTGTTGTTTTTGATATCGAGGCACCAACTCACGACTCCACGCTTGCCAGGCAGACAGACACTTGTGCCACTGAGCTGTATCCCCGGCCCCTGCACCATGTTATAAAAAGGTCTTGAATATCCTCGGATTCACAGAAAATCCCGAAATCTGGATAGGGAGGGGGGCCTACATGAGTGTTTCTTAAATTGCTGAACAATCCCCGTTGGTGGGCTGCAGAATTAACTTAGTGGGGACAAAAACTTCCATTTGCACTTGGTACGCTGAGCAAGCGTGAACAAGACCACGAGGCGTTGGAACTCCGGACGACACCCCAAAACCCTGTGCTGCTCCTGCGGCCGGCCCCAGCCCGGCTTTCTACATTTTCTTCTCCCCAGAAACCATCGCTCCCGGGGGTAACTCTCCTCCTCACAGTCCCAAGCAAGGCTGTGCCCCAGAGCACCCTAACCTCCTCCGGGAGCCTTCGGGGAGGTCGGCCCTGGCTTTACAGCTCCCAGCTCCTGGACACACCGTGAATGAATGGGGGAGGGAGGCACACGACGTGGGCGGGGCGCGGAGACCCGGGGTCCGCTCCCCAGGCCCGTGCCAGCCGGGTGTCGCCCCGCGCGCACGCCGAAGCGGCCAGGTCGCGGTCCCCACGCGCGCTCCCGGTGGCCTAACAGTCCCCAGCCGTGCCCCTCCGTCCAAAGCCGGGAACCGCAGGGTCAGCTTACACTTCCATGGCGTCCCGCCTTAACTCGGACAAGGAGGCCACGCTCCGCCAACGCCGCGCCCACCTTCCGCGTCGAGCGCCCGGGTTGCCGCTCTGCGCGCCGCGGTGCAGGCCGGGAGAGCCCTGATGCACGCCGGGAGCGCCGCGATGCACGCCGGGAGCGCCGCGCCAAGCACCCGGAGCTTGCAGGACTCGGGACCAGGGACCTGTGCGCGTCCTGGGGCTACGCGTCCTCGCTCCGCTTGACTTCAGCCTACTAAGTGTTCACGAACAAGACTTACATTTTCGTGGTCTAAGTTTAATAAATATATGAATAAACTAAACTTAACGAGATGTGATCGGATTAATTGGTTTATGCAACATTGAGATCACACTCCTGGATGGGAGCAAGTGCGAGGCGACTTGTACGCTGCCAGTTGAAGAGCTGGGTGCTCCTCTGGACGTCGAGGTCCGGGGTCTGCAGGGTCAGTGTGCTGCGCACTTACGTGCCCTTTTCTCTATGAGTGTTATAATTGAATTTAAGAAGCTGTTAAAAAGTTAGAAAAAAGGGGCTGGGGGTTTAGCTCAGCAGCATAAGCGCCTGCCTTGCAAGGGCGCGGTCGTGAGTCTGATTCCCGGTACCGATTTAAAAAAAAAAAAAAAGATTAGAAAAGAAATTTCATATGCCTTCTCTCTCTTGCCATTCTTCCTCGAGAGCTATTTCGGAATAACAAGCTCTATCTCTGACCCTTTGGGCTTTTCAAGGAATTTGTCCAAAAGGAGGAAAAATGCAGCTGTAGTGGTATTCTGGGACATAGCCCAAATGAGCAGCAATGCAAAATTGATAAATCTTCTTTCAGCCATACACTGTGGGAGCTATGAGAAACGCAGCGTACCGTATTTGATATCCTGGGGAAATGCTCAAGGCCGATTTTTTACATACACACAATGATGTGATGTGGTGTAGGAAAAAATAAGGATGTGGGAGATAGAACTGCATGATTTACTTTTTAAATGTATTTTGCAATATTTGAACCCAGGCCCTTTACACTGAACTCTTTTTTATGGTTGTAGGGAGGTGTAAGAGTATTGCTAAATTCCCCAGGCTGGGCCTCCTGCTGCAGCCTCCTGGCCCTCATTACAGGAATGTGCCACCATGCACAGCTATTTTTACATTTTATGTTTTTAAAACAAGAAACAGGATTGGGATGACATTGGGGGGTATAAATTTGAAAAATTTCTCAAAGACTGGGAGGAAATATGCAAAATATTTGTAGCATCAGATGTTTTTGAATAAGTATTGCTAATTTTTTTCTGCTTTTTTATACTTTCATGTTCTGTCCATTATGATTTCCTAAGCTCTTTTTTTTTTTGCCACCCTGAAAGGTCCTTGCTGAGAGCTGTATTTCATGATATTCACAGCTAACTGTGCAGCTAGACAACCTGTGGTTACCTCCATCACTTTCTTACAGGCTGTGGAACCTTAGGAGATTACTTCTAACCTTGTCACCAGTTGGTGGGTGCCAGGGTTTTATTTTTCCAGGTCCTTGGTGTCTGAGAAGAATTGGACAAGATGCACTGAAACGACAAGGAGGCCATCTGTCTGTTTATTGAAAGTGCAAAAGGATTATGCTCTACAGAATAAGGGCAGGCAGATGAGAAGGCTGACAGCCACCAAGGGTTAAAACTCAAGGAGTCTTTTGTATTGAAAAGACCTGGATTGATCTCTCCCTCAGGCAAATAGGCATTGGGACATTTGTCCTATCACTTGGAGCCAGGCTTAGTGGCATACGCCTATAATCCCAGCACTCAGGATACTAAAGCCGGAGTATCACTGGGAGTTCGAGGTCAGTTTAGGCTCAAAATGAGTTCAAGGCCAGCCTGAACTACACAGCAAGACCTTGTCTCCAAAAGACAAAAGAAAAAAAAAAGAGAGAGAGTGTGTGTGTGTGTGTTAGTGTCAGAATTATCAAATGCGAGAGTTTTACAGTGTGATAATCGATAATCTTAGCAGGAATCATGGCACACACCTATGATCCCAGCATTTGGGAGGCTGAGTCAGGAGGATCACAGTGAGTTCAAGGCCAGTTTGAACTACACAGTGAAACCCTGTCTAAATAAATAAATAGTAACCTTGTTCAGTATCTTACCTTGTTCTCTCAGAATTTTTTATAAGTTCAACTACTTCATTTGTGCATTCACAAATGAAGAATTAGTCATTCTTCAACAGTTTTAAAAAATTTAGTTTGTAGATTCCACTTAGTAAAGGAATTGATATCAGCAGTAATATTAAAGTCAAGCTTGGTGACACACAGCTGTCAGCCTTGCACTCTGGAGGCCAAAGCAGGCAGATGACAAATTCAAGCCCACCCCGCATAACTCAGCAACTTAGTGAGACCTGTCTCAAAATAAAATGAAAATTTCAATTAATTTAAATTAATATTCAAATGTTATAATAGGAAAATAGACCCACTAATGGAATAATTTTATCTATTAGTGTGCGTTGAATAACTTTAGCTGTATGAATGTGTAAGTCATACAGCAAACCTTTTGTGTTCCTTTTTACGTAATTTGCAAATATCTAGCCGGGTGTGGTGGTACACACTTGTAATCCTAGCACTCAAGAGGCTGAGGCAGGAAGATTGCTGGGAGTTCAGCAGCCTGGGCCACACATTGAGTTCTGGATCAGTCTGTACTACACAGCAAGACTGCCTCAAAAACCCAAAACAAAGAATAAAAAGTCCTAAACCTGATTGGCAGGGATGACTGCACAACCCTAAATACTAAAAACATTGAATTGTACTCCTTAAGCAGTGAGTTTATTTGAATATAAATTTTAGGGCATATGTACATGAATTATCCATCAATAAAGCTGTTAAAAACTTTTCTGATGGTTGTATCTAGGGAGTTGATTGGAGGAGAAGAAAGGGAGATTTTTTAACTTTTAGTTTTACACATTCTGTATTTAAATGTTTTTCAATGATTATGCTACTTTAAGTTACAAAAAATGTTTTTCAAAAGCATTGACTTAAAATCACCAAGTAAATCAAATGCTGCCCTAGGCCCAGCTGGTTGCATTTGCCTGGAGAAGGGAGAATCACAAGAGAAGGTTAATGGTGCTCATGTTATTCACTCAGCAAACATCTGCTGATGGCCCTGGTTACCACAGACTGTACAAACGTGGAAGATGCACTCCCTCCACCTGTCTGGCTGACACATTGTTGCAGGACCAGCTCTGGACATTAATAACTCTGCACCACAGCTTTGTGTAGAAGAGCAATGACTCAGGAGCAGAGGCGTCCCCTAGCCAGGCTATGAGGCAGGCAGGGAGAAATGTTTGGAGCCCCACCAAAGGGCTCAGGTGTGACAGACCAGGACTGAGGTGGAGTCATAGTCAATGTCATGCCCAGATACCTTTCAAACAGGTTAATGCTTTCATCCTTTCTTCTAGATAGGTGATGGGCTGATGGAATGCCTGTAATCCCAGCACTTGGGGAGGCTGAGGCAGGAGGATTATAAATTCCAGCCCAACCCATGCAATTTAGAGAGATCCTCTTAAAATTTAAAACATACAAAGAGGGGTGGGGATATAGCTGAATGGAAGATTCTGGATTTGCTCCCCAGTGAGGCAGGAAATTAGGGTGTAGCCAACCAGCTGTGCAGTGGGTGTGACCTGTCAGTCATAGAGATCCATAACTCAGGCACCCAAGCACTGCACCTGTGACCAATCAGAAGATGCTATCTTCAATTCTGCACACTGCAGTGATGAAGCAGGATTTTGATAGGACAGCCTAGATCTGACGTCAGAATGGGGGGGCTACAAAAGATGGCTACCACCAGCTTCCTCACTACTGTGCTGGCTTTGAGAGAAAGGGACACACAGCACCCCAGAAACCTGGTAACATGATACTGCAGAAAAACCAGTATCAAACCAAATGAAAGACTCTTCACACCGAGGAGTTAGAGGAAAACTGCTTATTATACTAGTGGACCAATGGGAATCTTGGTCCCAAATCATCAGCCCTGACTTCAGTTTTCCAATCATTTATATATTTTCCAAAAGGAAGTACAAAAGGCAGATAACACAATATCCTACAGGTGGTTGGTTACACATGTCTTTCTCTTCAATTGCTAAGCAGAATTTACTCTTACAGAAACTGCAACTAGAGCCGGGTGTGGTGGCACACTCCTGTAATCCCAGCACTTGGGAGGCTGAGGCAGGCAGATTGTGGCAAGTTTGAGACCAGCCTGGGCTACAAAGTGTGTCCAAGTTCAGCCTGAACTGCATAATGAGACCCTGTCTCAAAAAAAAAAAAAAAAGAAGGAACAGCAACTAAATGAGGTTATTATCATGCGACATAGAGGAAGAATTTATCATTGTCTGAGACTGGGCAGAGGTGTCCTTGCAGTGATAACTCTCGGGGACCTGAGAAACATTTCTTCCTGGCCGAGCTACCCTTATCTTGTGGTTGGTACCTGGAGTGTCAAAGCTGGTCAAGTTTGTAGCTTTCTAACCATGGGCACAGGATGTGTCTCCTGGTCTCATCCTTGAAAAGTGTTAGAAACATACTTAGTATTAGAAATATAAGTTTTAAAAGTTTCTCTGCATTAAAATGGCTTCTACAATAGTGTTGTTTAGAAAGTGACCAGCCCATGTTCAAGGTAGGTAGGAAGGAGTCTCTACCTATGAGGAGAGGCTCCGGAGGAATTCGAAGGTGTGTTTTAGAACCAGATTGTATTTATCATGGAGTTTCATCTGAAGAGGCAGACACATTATCATCATCATTATTATTTTACAGAGAAGCATTTAGCCAACTGCATGCTTAGATGAACTGATTTGCCCAAGGCCATGAACTTCATGGTGACTGAGATGAATTCCAAGCCAGGACAGCACCCCAACTTCAAAACTTGTTTTCTGAGTCCCCAGGGGCCAGATCAAAAACATGGTGAGTGCTGCTCCCGAGTGCCATCCAGCGGAAAGACAGCTTGTAAAAAATCAGATGACAGTGAGTCAGGGATATAGTACAGAGCACAGTGCCCACCTGGCAAGCACAAAGTCCTGAGCTTGATTCCCAATACCAAAAAATATATTTATATATTCTCTTCATTCACCGAATTCACTGGATCTGGCACTGTGGGACTTCTGTCTCTGCCTGGATATAAAAAATGACCATAAAAGGGAAACATTTTGAATCAGTTCAGTACATTGAGGCAACCACAACAGCGCAATGAAAGAGATTATCACGAGAGGAGCCCAGAAGCACTTCAGAAAGCGGCAAGAATGTTGGAATTCATGGGCTCAAAGGCAGAGGAAGTATTGATGCCTGTGTGTCTTTTGATGTAATACATTTTTGCTTTTTCTGTTTTGGCTTTTTTTTTTTTTTAAAACAGGGTCTAGCCGTGTAGTTCAGGCTGTTCTTGAACTCACTGCGTAGCCAAAACTGGCCTCAAGTTTGAGGCAATCCTCCTGCCTCAGCCTCTCGAGTGCTGGGGTTACAGGCATGCGTGCACCCCTCTTCCCAGTCATTATCCATTTTTTACTAAAGTTTGGAGGGTTAAATAATATCCTCGAGACCACACCCAAAGAGAGATGTAGTTTGGATTGCATGCCCGTTCCCTCTGCTTCCCAGGGCCTGGCAGGAGCCTGGTCATGGGGTGCTGTCCAAGGTCAGGCCTTTTTGGGGGCTCATGGCCAACAGTGCTCTCCCTGGAGAACCAGCAGGTGGGGCTTTTGCTGTCCCCTGGGACCTTTCAGGTCGGACCCTGCCCACCACATTCAACACCTTGCGCTATGCTCAAGCAACCTTAGTAGCCGAAGTGTAGCAGCAAATGTGTCCCCAGCCAGCATACTTCAGTTTCTTGGTTGCCCAGGTGATTGTTCCTGTTCTAGTTCCCGTTGCTCCTGTCTCCTAGAAACCACTGGTCACCGTGATGCACACAGTGTGAACCAATCCCCAATTGACAAGCCGTGCTGCCTCTGTACTTCCTGCTTGCTTATCCCATATAAGTTCTAGACCTCCAGAGACGGGGCCTGATTTTCTGGGAACGGTCTCAATCAGTGACCATCAACGTAAATAAGTCTGTCTCCATATCCTGGGTGCTGTTTCAGGGTTTCTGCCGTTACAGAAGAACACAGCAACCCCCATGCCTTGAACGCCTTGTCAGGTTTTTTTGTTTTTTAGTTTGTGGTTGCCCAGCATCTAGCTGGCTACACACCCTTAACCTTTCCTGGTCAAACCCTCCTTCCCTCTCCAGACACGGCAGGTGGCTGTCATGCGAGGTTGGGGAAGATCCTACTAGCCAGTTGTTCATTAATTTGATCCTTAGGTAATTAACATCTGCTGAAACAGCTCTTGGCAATGCTGTCACCCTCCAACCCCTGCAGATGCTGGGACTCTGCCACTTGGGGTATTGTATCTCTTCCTCATCATGGGATACAACACCCAAAAGCCACAGGTTAAGGAAGAGAGGTTTCTTTTGGCTCCCAGAGGCAGAGCCATGGTGGGCTGGCTGCAGAGGGAAATGGCAAGGGTTCCTGGTCTGGTGGAGGAGAGCTGGTCACCTCACGGTAGCCAAGAAGCAGACAGCAAGGAATAAACCCTTTCAGGCCGCATCTCTGGACTCAGTTTCCTTATCTGTACAATGGGAAGGATTATTTTAGAGTTGTCCTCAAGGATTGGTTGTGAGGATTTAAGATCATATAGGATATTAACATGTGGTTAAAACTCAAGAAATGTTAGTAGTCATATTGTTTATTGCTTCATCCATGTAGAGGTAGTTCCTTTGCCTGAGGCTGTAGTGTCTTCAACATTTTTTCTCTTCCTTAGGCAGGAATCAAAGCTTGGGGTTTCTTAGAGTGACGTTCAGAGGTCATGGCAGGGATATAGCTCAGTGGCATAACTGCCTGCCTGACAAGCACAAGGTCCTAAGTTGGATTCTCGGTATCCCTCCACCCCTCCCCCCAAAAAAGACTCCCTCTTCAGCCAAGTATAATTGCATGCTCCAGGCCAGATTTAGCTCAGTGGCATAAGTGCCTGCCTGGCAAGCGCAAGGTTGTGAGTTCAATCCCGGGTACTGCAAAATAAATAAACAAATAAATAAATGTGTGCTCCTGTAATCTCAGCACTCTGGGAGGCTGAGGCAGGAGGATTGTGAGTACTATCCCACCCTGGGCAATTTAGGAACTTAAAGCCCTGTCTCAAAATATTTAAAAAATGTTGAAAGCTTAGGGGATGCAGCTGAGTGTGAAGGTTCTCAGTTCAATCCTCAGTGTCATAAAAAAAAAAAAACTTTCTCCTTTTCTTCCTGTCTTCAGCTTTTGGATGCACTATTGTTCTCTTCAGTTGTAGCAGCAATAGGAACTTTACTGAGTGCTGATGACAGGGACCAGACATCACCCTGCAGCTGGACACGTGTTATTCACTCACAGCAAACTATGCAAGTTAGGCATCTGTAACTCATTTATTCAGCCGGTTTTTTTCATTCAGCCAACATCTTTCATTCAACAAACATGTTATGCTCAGTGCCTTGGTGTTTGAAATAAAAAACAGAAATCCCTGCTTAGGTTCTAATGTTCAGGAAAAATCAGCAATAGGTGACAAGTAGAGCACACCAGAGAGTGACTGGTGCTATGGAGGAGAAAAAGAAGAGAAGGCGGAAGGCTCCTTTGAAAACGTAGTCAAGGAAAGTCCTCCCTTCTGTGAGAAGGTGCATTAGTCAGCTTTCTGACACTATCACACATAACGGAGGTTATTAACTTATACAGAGAAAAGGTTTATTTTCGCCTCACAGTTTTGGAGGCTGAACACAAACTGTATGTAGGATGTAATACTATGCAACCTTTAAAAAGGAATGAAATCCTGCCGCAGGTGAAAACATGACTGCCACAGGCTAAACTCTGTTGAATGAAATAAGCCAGCAAGAAAAGGGCAAATGTTGTTATTCCTCTTACATGAGATACCTAAAGTGGCCGAACATATAGCCATGGAATAGGGGTTACCAGGGCCTGGAGGGAGGAGACAAAAAGAAGTTAGTATTTAATGATCATAATTTCAGTTCCACAAAGTGAATATGTATGGAAATATGTTCACAGTACAGTAATACAAAAATATTAACATTACTCAGCTGTATACTTAGGATAGTTAAGGTGGCTTTTGGTTTAGTTTTATTTCTCGAGACAGGGTCTCACTATGTAACTCAGGCTGGCCTTGAACTTACTCTATAACCCAGGGGGCTGCCAACTCCTAGCGAGCTTCCTGCCTCAGCCTCCATTACACACCACCATGCCTGGCTACTGAGTTTTTCTCCTAGTCATTTCTAGATTCGCATGCAGTTGGAGGAAATAACACAGAAGCCCCTTTACACTTTGCTCACCTTCTCCAGTGGTAACATTTTACAAAATGGTTGGGAGGTAGCACTCAGACACCGACACCCACATAGCCGCCCATCTTACTGGGATATCCCCACACCCTTTCTCCCGTGTGCATGTGATTCTCTTGCCTCAACCTCCAGATGCTGGGATTATAAGTGTGTGCTGATACACCCAGTTTATTTTATCCTGTTTTGGTTTTGTACTACTGAGAGAGTGTCTTGCCACATAGTTCAGGATGGTCTTCAACTCACTGCATAGTCCAGGCTGGCCTTGAACTTGTGACAATCCTCCTGCCTCAACATCCCAAGTGCTGGGATCACAGACACGCACCAAGCTAGATAGTTATTTTAAAGCCTTCACCTACTAGATCTGTCACTGAGTCTTTTTTATGGACAGTATGTGTTGATTTATTTTCACCCTTTGAATGAGTCATACTTGAAAGTTTGTATGTCTTGTTATTTTGTTGTTGAAAATTGGACATTTGGGCAACTAACTCAAGACCTCTTCTGTCTGTCTCACACAAAAGCTTTCTTTCTCTCAATAAATATATACTTCCATTAAAAAAAAGAAAATTGAACATTTGAATTTAATAATGGGGTAGCTCTGGAAATCTGATTCCCAAGGGTTTTACTAGGTTTTAAAATTTTTTAATTTTTAATTTATTTTTATTTTTGGTACTGGGGATCCAACTCATGACCTCACACTTGCCAGACAGGTGCTTGTGCTCTGGAGCTATATCCCTGGCATTATTATTTTTTTTAAAGATTGTTACAGATCATCTCTGTGCCAAGAATGAGGCTGAGGTGTAAACTTTAAAGACTTCAGTTCTTAGCCAGGCATGGTGGTGTACACCGTAACCCCAGCACTCAGGAGGCTGAGGCAGGAGGATTCGCTGTGAGTTCGAGGTTAGTCTGGACAATATAGTGAGACCCTGCCTGAAAGAAGTAAACCAAATCAGAGAAAATAAAACAAAAAACTCTAGGTCTTTCTGAGCCTGATCCTTTCCCTGGGTTTGTGAGATCACTTTGCAATTTCCCCCATCCATGCTGTTGCTTCTAGAGATTCTGTCACTAACATGGTTCCCAATAGGGGAAAAATTCTAGACTGACTTCTTTTTGCAGTATGGAAACTGAACCCAGGAAGTGCTAAGCTACATTCCAGGATCTTTTTTTTTTTTTTTTCAAAATCCAGGGTGTTATGTCTTGTGTCTCAAAGTCTCCACGCAGCCTCATGCAGTCATAGGTTGGGTTTTGCAGGCTGGACCTAGAGTGTGTGGCAGTGGGATTGATTCACAGTGCAATGCTAGGATCAAGGACACTAGCATTAAGGATGTGAGTGCCACCTGCCCTGAGTAGCCTGCATAAGATATAAGGACAGAAAGTGGTTGTCCCTTGTTGCTTTGTCACCTTCCACCTGCCATCAACTGTTTCTCCTCTGCAATGCCTGTCTGCCGTGCTGCCCTCTGTCGGAGCCCCCAATTATGTACTGAAACCTCCACAAACTGTGAGCTAAATAAACCTTTCCTCCTTTACCTTTTGGGTATTGGGTATTTTGTCTCAGCAATGAGTAAAGCCTCTAAGATTCAGGGTCTCACTATGTAGTCCAGGCTGGCCTCCAACTCACAGATGAGCCTCCTGCCTCAGCCTCCCAAATGCTGGGATCATAGTTGTGTGCCTCATGCCAAGCTCACTGGCAACTCTTCACAGCATCTGTTTCTTCACTGGTGAGCAGAACTGTCGTGAAGGTGAGCCAGCAAGAAGCATGCAAGAGCTTTAGCCCAGAGTCTGGTGCCTGTCGAGTTCCCTATTGTGGTGAAAGCTTCCTCATCAAACACCTTCCCAGCTTCCCACCCTTCCCGCCACAACCCATTTGCGGGAGCCTTGTCCTGAGCTGCCAGATTCTCTGAACTGTGACCTCAGGTTTACAGACCGCCGAGGTCATTGACCCTTGACCTCTTCAGATTCCGGTTTCCCGTTTCTTTTTCTTCCACTCGTATTTAGTGTCCCGGAGGGGCTTGCGCATGTTTGTTGAATGAGTAAGTGAGCGACAAGCCCTTTCACAGTCTAGATCTGCCGAGCCCGTCTGGCCCGAGGGTGTGGTCACAGTCTTGACCCCTGAACCGGGTCCCTGTGGCGCGACACCCAGCGACACCAGCGCCGTCCCGCCCTGAGCGGGTTCTGCCCGCCGAAAGCCCCGCCCCCATCCCTGGTTGGACGGCGGAGGCAACGCCCACCGGCTGTGCGGCCTTGGATTGGTGCGTCCGCCTCCGGGAGGCGGGGTCAGGGCCTGGCAAGGAGCAGCTATCTCGCAGGCCAGAAAACCTCAGCGGGCGGGCTGCGTGGACACGGGCGGCGTGGACGCGGGCGGCGTGGACAGCCGGGTGAGTGGGGCGGCGGCGGCGGGTACCGGCAGGAGCGGGGGACGCCGGGGACGGCGGTGCGCTCCGGGCACTGCGCAGGCCCGCGCCCCACGGCTGCCATGGGCCGGAGTCGTCAGTCTGCCCTTGTCCTCCAGACTCGGAGAACCGAGGCTCCCGGAGGCCAGGAACCGCCCAGCATGGCATCGGAGGTGAGTGTGGCCTGAGCCCGCCGGCGGGGTTGGGGGAGGCCCGGGCTGGGACCCGCGCGCGAGTGATTGGCCCCGGCGCCCCCCGGAGGCCGTGACACACACACACACACACCCTGCCCAGCACGAGACACACACACACACACACCCACCCACCCACCCTGCCCAGCACGACCTGGCTGCCAGCCGCCCCGGGGTGGGGCCGGCAGAGCCGAGGGGGACTTCGTGGTTCCTGAGGCTACCAGAGGTCCCCAGCGGCATCTCCTGCTCTAAGGCACTGGGTCAGGAGGCCACGGTAATGAACCCCTGGGGTAGGAGGGGCTGTTTGCTGCCGGCTCGGGCGTGTGACACACCTCTGTCATCCCAGCAGGCCCAGGAGGCTGAGGCAGGAGGACTGCAAGTTAAAGCCCAACCTGGGCAATTTAGAGACTTGGTGAGACCCTGTCTCCGAAAAATCAAAAAGGATGGGGCGGTCACTCAGTGCAATGGCCCTGGCTTCAATTCTCAGTACTGGGGAAAATAAAATAGCTAAAGATAAGAAAAAGAGGGGCCCACTGTTTGGCTGATGCTCAAGAAGGGAACCTGCAGCTGGGAAGCGGAGGCCTGGGCCCAGACCCTCTGTCCTCACGGGGTGGGGGGACTTCCTCCCGCCTAGGGCCCTGTGAAGAAAGGAACCAGGGGGTACACTACCTGCCCGCCAGCCTCCGGGGCCGGAGCAGGGGCCTGGACTGTGGCTCCATCCTGGAGTCACCTCAACTCCCCTGGGACCCAGCCCAGGAGGTGCTGCGGAAATGGTGGCCAAGGGTGACAATGCTGCTGGTGCTGTCTCCTAAGCCCCTGCCCAGCCAGGTGTCCCTGTACACTCATCCCGCAGAGCTCGGCCCGGGCCAGGCGTTCCCTGGCAGAGCAGCAGCCACCTTGGGCTTCCTGTCCTCCTCCTCTGTGGGTGGCACCGCCTCTGACCTCCTCCTGGGGCCATTTTACAAGGCTGCCCGCAGGGTGGGGCTTGGTCCCAAAGCACAGGGCCCCCTGAAGTGCAGGCTGCACGACCTGAGCTTGCCGTGCCATCCCGTGGGTTGGTGCTAATTGGTTGGGCAGCGGCCTGCTTATTAAGGAGCTGTTATTACTAACAAGGAGAGGAGGGCCAGAAGCTGCTCGGAGCCCTTCCAGGCTCCTGATTTTGGCTTCCTGGCCCTGTCCCTGTGCCTCTGGCCTGGGGATCAATAGGGTGCTTTATTTTCCTAGTGCTGGGGATTGAACCCAGGACTTTTGCACTGAGCTACATACATCTCCAGCCCTTTTTCATTTTTTGTTTTGAGACAGTATCTTGCTATATTCCTCAGGCTAGGTTCAAACCTGTGATTCTCCTGCCTCAGCCTCACGGGGTGCTAGGGGTGCTTTGCTGAAGATCAGGTTTTGCTGGGGTACTTGGGGGTGGAGCACACAAGGCCTATGGGACAGAGGCCGCCGTGGGTCAGAGTCCTTCGGCAGCAGGGCTGCCAGGCACAGAGGAGTCCAGCCTGGTGGGGTGCCTGCAGTGCACAGTGAGACGCAGGTGCCAGCCTTATCCTTGGGCTGGATTAAGACTGAGCTTCCGGCCAGATGCAGTGGCACATGCCCGTAATCCCAGCGGAGGCGGGAGGAGCTATGAGGCCAGCCTGAGCTGCACAGTGAAACCCCATCTCTAAAAAACAAAAAGCAAAGTGTTTGAGGTGACTTCTTCACTTGGTCAGAGACAAGAAAGGTCCAAGAATTTCTGTGATGGTCCCCGGGATGCCACTGTCACAGGAATGATATCAGAACCTCCAAATGTGACATAAGAGACATACTGTATCTCCCAACCTGTGAGATGTCAGGTGTCTGGTGGGTGCACTGGGTTCTCTAAAAGTTGAAGAAGGAATTCTAGGAACAACAGAGGATAAGAGCAGGATATATTTTTGAGCTCCTGCCTGAAGGACTGGCAGGGACCTGAGTGGGTAGCCAGGGACCCCACCCTATAGGGAAATTTTATAGAGCAAAACCTAGGTGGGTACAGCGTGGGTTACAGCTGTGACTGACCAATAAGATCACAAGTGCAGCTGCACAGGTCATGTGACCCAATGAGGCTGCCGCAGCAGCCAGAGCACACAGAGATCAAAGCGCTTCTCGGGAGGGAGGGGAGGAATCGGGGTGGCTGCCCCTGGGCGCGACTGATGCCCATGGAGACCAGGTGTTATCACTCACCTCAGCCCTCGGCTTCTCCTTTTGTTGTTTTTACCTTTCCTTGACGACGCCCTCGGGGCCCAGCCATGTCTGACTGCCTAGAATATTCCCAATTTAGCTGTGTACACTACTACCATCTCTCTACAGTCGGGCCTTGTGGTGGCAAAGAAGCCTGACTTCCTGTGCAGCCTGGGCTCCTACCCACGGTGCCTCAGTTTCCTTATCTGTTCAGGAAGAATAAACCTGTTCATATGTGGACTTTTTCTCCCTGCAGTCCTGAGGATTGGACCCAGGGCCTTTTCCCTGAGCTACATCTTTAACACTTTGTATCTTTTATTTTAAAACGGGGTCTTGCTAAGTTGTCAAGTTAGGTTCCAATTTTTGATCCTCCTGCCTCAGCCTCCTGGAGCACTGGGATCACAGGCCTGCACTTCCTTGCCTGGGCCTTAAGGCCCTTTCCTGAATCATTTATTCATTGTTCCTCCTGCCCAGAGTGGGAAGCTGTGGGGTGGCCGGTTTGTGGGTGCAGTGGACCCCATCATGGAGAGATTCAATGCATCCATCACCTACGACAAGCACCTGTGGGAGGTGGACGTGCAGGGCAGCAAGGCCTACAGCCGGGGCCTGGAGAAGGCGGGGCTCCTCTCCAGCGCCGAGCGGGACCAGATCCTGCACGGCCTCGACCAGGTACTCCTTTGTCTTTCTTTCTTTTTTCTTAAATTGTTCTGGGGATCAAACCTAGAAGCAGTCACTGAACATCATCTAGGCCATTTTTTTTTTTGATAGTCTCTCTCTAAATTGCCCTGGCGGGATTCATAGTTCAGATCCTCCTGCCTCAGCCTCCCTTGGTGCCAGAATTACAGACATTTACCACTGAGTCTACCACTGTCTTCATCTTTTAAAGACTAGCATAAGCTCCAGGCTTAAGGGAAAAGATGGGCTGGGCCCTGAGATATGCCTATGGGATGGAGGGGGCACTCCAGGACTCAGTTTCCCTGCAGGACAGTCAGCCACCCAGGATGGAAAACCTCAAAGCAGTTGTCTCCATCTGACCCTAGGCTGTTCCCACTACAGGTGGCAGAAGAGTGGGCCCAGGGCACCTTCAAGCTGCACCCCAGTGATGAGGACATCCACACGGCCAACGAGCGGCGCCTGAAGGTGCGACTGTCCCCACGTCCCCACATCCCCTCCACCTGCCTGGCCTCGCTCCCCTCTTACCCAGGCCACTTGCTGTCATTCCCTTCCCTTCAGCCTTGGGACCCGCAGAGTCGGGGAGAGGCCGGTACAGGGCTGGGGCCGGGGTCTCCCCTCTCACAGTGGCAGGTGGCCCTGAGCCTGCGATTCTGTCACCCCAGGAGCTCATCGGGGACGTGGCTGGGAAGCTGCACACAGGGCGCAGCCGGAATGACCAGGTGGTGACGGACCTGAGGCTGTGGATGCGGCAGAGCTGCACCTCGCTCTTGGGCCTCCTGCACGAGCTCATCAGGACCATGGTGGACCGGGCAGAGGCGTAAGAGAGGACACGAGGGCAGCAGGGGCCATCTGTCCCCAGGCAAGCAGCCCTAGCTGGCCAGGGTGGACAGAGCCAGGAAACCCCACCCTCCGAAGCCACTGAGGCGGAGCCTGGAGCCACCAGTCCCCATCCACCTGGTGTCCCCAAGCCTGGGCTGCAACACCCTGATGCCATGAGGCTTTGCTCCTGCAGACCTGACCGCTGAGCCCCTGTGTGGCATTCGGGATGGGGCTGACCCTGGTCTTTCCTGAGGCCCTCTGACCCCTTATGCTGGGATACAAAGTCATAAGGACAGTCACCCTGGGGTGATGAAAGTGTTCTACAATTGACTACAGTGATAGCTGCAAACAGTATACATTCAAATGGGTGAATTAAACACCCAGCAGCTCCTCTGCTGTGGATGCCGTTCATTCATTCATTCATTCATTCGCAGGTTGAACTGGGGCCTTCACACTGAGCTACATCCCCAGACTTCACCCCAACTATTTTCCTAAATGTTGAGACAGGATCTTGTTAAATTGTCCAGAGTGGGCTCTAACTTGTGATCCTCCTGCCTCAGCCTTCCAAGTGCTGGGACTACAGTGTACCTCACCACCGCTGGCTTTCCTGTTGGCCCTGAAAGTTAAAGGAGGGAGAGGTTTATTTGGCTTACAGCTCCAGAGGGTTCAGTCCATGGTTGACTGGCTCCAAACAGGAACAGTATGAGGGAAAGGTCTGGGTGAGGTCAGATGTATAATCAGTGGTGGCCTGGAAGCAGAGAGGGGAGGGGAGGAGCTGGGGACAAGAATGCAGCCTCCCAGGCCATTCCCCTAGTGACCTCTTTCCATACCCCGCCTCCTAACAGCACTCCACTCATCCATGGATGAGTCCACTGATTAGTGCAGTGCCCAGTGACCCAATATGGGGACATATATCTAAGCCATAACAGACCTATGTGTTCCTAGGGGACTGCTTGGTCCCTCATGTGGGCAGGGACTTGCAGACCACCCAGCTCTCCCTGGAGGCCCCAGGTCCTGGAGTCCCAGGCAGGCTGTGCCTGGCCTTGGCCCTCAGGCCCCTGGTCCTCTTGCCCCTGCAGGGAACGTGACGTCCTGTTTCCGGGGTACACACACCTGCAGAGGGCCCAGCCCATCCGCTGGAGCCACTGGATCCTGAGGTGAGCTGGGGACATGTGGGGGACTATGGGGAGGCCAGCTGCCCCTGAGCCTGCTGCCCTGAGCCTGCAGCCCTGGCCTCCCACAGCCACGCCGTGGCGCTGACCCGGGACTCTGAGAGGCTGCTGGAGGTGCAGAAGCGGATCAATGTCCTGCCCCTGGGGAGGTGAGTGAGGCCAAAGGGGTCTGGGGTGGACGTTGGCTACATGGTCAGCGTGATCCTTTGGAAGTGGCACAAGAAGCCAGGGACAGAGGGGACAGGCAGCAGGTTAATAAGAGGCATGATCATAAAATACATAACAAGCCTGTTACAATCAAAGACACACTGCCATGAGTCCTCTCACGATCTGCTCTCCCTGCTGCAAACCCATCATTCCTGGGGCAGCTCCGGAGCCCTCTTTCCCGAGGGTCTTTACTTGCTCTGCTGTGGTTACCTCGAGGTCCTGAGCTGATTCCACACACTTCCCTTTTGTGGTCATTCTGACTTTGGGGAAGAGTCAGAAGTCACCCGGTGCCAGGCCCAGTGAATAATCGGATGAGGACACAGCATTGTGCTTTACAAGCCGCCTTTCTGCGGAGTGGCGCACAGCAGCCGCCGTCACTGGTGAAGATACTCAAAAGAGGGTTCCAGAACTGCTTCAGAAAGTGACAGGAATGATGGGAAGAGTGGTTAAAGCGAGTGGGAGGACCCTGAGGGGACTCGTGGCACTGTGTCTTTTACCATAATTTTTTTCATGTAAACACTCACTGCGTATTTCATCTGCGCCTGGTAAGCCGAGAGGGGGGCTTACTGCTGTCTCTCAGATGGGGACAACCAAGCTGGTGAGGTGTCCAAGCAGGGCCCGGGCTCTCTCCAAGCCAGCTGCCTTCACCTGCCCTTCCCCGGCACGGGGACAAGTTTTCCGGTATTCCAGGTGGCCAGGCCTGGGGAAAAGCCAAGCCCCAGGGTGCACTGTGGCCACCAAGGCTTGGTTCTGCATGTGCATGTGTGCACACCTGTGTGTGTGTGTGCACCTGCCAGAGGCCTGGTCCCTCTGACCTCTGTCCCCTCTGACCCCTGTCCCTGCAGCGGGGCCATTGCAGGCAACCCGCTGGGCGTGGACCGGGAGCTGCTCCGAGCAGGTGAGACACACGGGACAGTGCAGCAGGCTCTGCCCTTCTTACCTGAGGCCGCTGAGGCCCAGGCTGCTCCTGGTGTGGAGCCTGGCATGCGGGAAGCTCAGGGCTCCTGCCCCGTCCCATGATGTGAGCTGTCAGCCTGTGCCCACCCCCACCCCCACTCCTTCCTGGGCGATGGCTGAGGTAGCCGTGGCTGTTTTGGGGTTGTGGAGCCCACTCTCCACCCTCCAGCCCAGCCCCATGTCCCCTGCACCCCCAGAATTGAACTTTGGGGCCATCACGCTCAACAGCATGGATGCCACCAGTGAGCGAGACTTTGTGGGTAAGTCGTGGGTGCCAGCTAGCTCCTTTCCAGGACCCTTGGAGCTTCTTCAGGCTGGGTGGGGACAGAAGCCTCTGGTGGCCCATTCGAGCGCTTGCTGTCCCCTTGCCCCGCTCAGTGGAGTTCCTGTTCTGGGCTTCCCTGTGCGTGACCCACCTCAGCAGGATGGCCGAGGACCTCATCCTCTATGGCACCAAGGAGTTCGGCTTCCTGCAGCTCTCGGATGCCTATAGGTGCGGCCCGCTCGCCTCCGTCCCCATCTCTGTCCCCAGCCTGCTCTGGCACCACCCCACACCTCATCCCTGGCCTCTGTGTCCCCAGCACCGGAAGCAGCCTGATGCCGCAGAAGAAGAACCCGGACAGCCTGGAGCTGGTCCGCAGCAAGGCCGGCCGCGTGTTCGGGCGGGTGAGTGCCAGGGAGGGCGGCTGGGCCTGCGGGCTGCGCCCCAGGTGGGCGCCAGAGCCTGAGCCACCTCTGCCCACAGTGTGCTGGGCTCCTGATGACCCTCAAGGGACTTCCGAGCACCTACAACAAGGACCTGCAGGTGCGGGGCTGGGGCTGGGGCCCCCCAGAGCGCTGATCCTTCCTGTCCCATGTACCCTGCCATCCCTAGCCTCAGGCAGGGGCTCTGTGGGGCCGGGTCCCTGGGCCTCACCCCTGCATGCGCCCCCCCCACCCCAGGAGGACAAGGAAGCTGTGTTCGAGGTGTCGGACACCATGAGCGCAGTCCTGCAGGTGGCCACGGGTGTCATCTCAACGCTGCAGGCAAGACCCGCCCCTGCCTGTCCCAATGCTGTGTCCCTGCAGGGACCTTGAAGGAGGCCGCTGGGGCTGGGGGACCTGGTCCTGCTCCCTATGAGCTGGGAAGGGACAGTGGATTAGGTCCTGTCCACTGACCAAGGCACATGGTTTTCTTTTCTCCTTTAATTTGCTCCTTTCCTTTCCTTTCCTTTCCTTTCCTTTCCTTTCCTTTCCTTTCCTTTCCTTTCTACTCCTCCCTCTCCCTCCCTCTCTTTCTCTTTCTCTCTCTCTCTCTCCTGAAGATTGAATTCAGGGCCTTTACACTGAGCTGCATCTCCAGCCCTTTTAATTTTTTATTTTGAGACAGGGTCTTGCTAGGTCACTAAATTGCCCTGGCTGGGCTCAAACTTGTGATCTTCCTGCCTCAGCCTCCCAGAGTGCAGTGGTTACAGGCATGTAACTACCACACCTGGCCTAGTTTCGGTGCTAATCCTTCCTTCCTGCTTCAGCACTCCCCCCCCATCCCAGTAACATTGAGGCAGATTCCCACATCTCCATTTCACCCCTGAACGGTTCGGGATGTCTCCACAGCACTGGTTCTCAAGGTGTGGCCCCCAGTGGAGCAGCACTAGCCTCCCCTGAGAATCTGACAGAAGGCAGGAGCCCAAGCCTAGCTCCAGACACAGTAGGGTGCAGGCCGGTGTTCTTGAGACAGGGTCTCACTGTGCAGCTCTGGGTGGCCTTGAACTCACTGTGTAGCCCAGGCTGGCCTCCAGCTGGCAGTGATCCTCCTGCCTCAGCCTCCTGAGTGCTGGGATTGCAGCCATGTACCCCTATGCAGGCTCAAGCAGAGAGCAGGGATGCAGCCTGTTCCGGGGCAGCGACATCCTGGCAGGGCAGGGCCTAAGATAAGAGCAGGCTGGGGACCAGGGCTGTCCGGGCTCACCGCAGGCCCGGGTCCCCAGATTCACCGGGAGAACATGGCGCAGGCGCTCAGCCCTGACATGCTGGCCACCGACCTCGCCTACTACTTGGTCCGCAAAGGGGTGAGTGGGGTGAGAGTGGAGGGTGCGGGGCTGAAGGGGGCCCTGGTGGACGCAGCGAGGTCAGGGAGCCTCCGAGGCCCGGTGTCAGCGCCCCCCTGCACCCCTCCGCCCAGATGCCCTTCCGCCAGGCGCACGAGGCCTCGGGGAAAGCCGTGTTCCTGGCCGAGACCCGCGGGGTGGCGCTCAGCCAGCTGTCGCTGCAGGAGCTGCAGAGTGTCAGGTGGGGCCGCCCCTCCCCCCCGCCTTCCCTCCCCCTCCCCTC